>PVKN010004522.1:0-33265 GCA_004027915.1 Capromys pilorides
CTTTATAAAACAGCTTTAAATTATCTATCAAGATAAAAGTACACAATTCTTTTTTACTCAGAATTCCTCAAAAGAATCTCATGGAAATAAAAGCCCCAAAAACTAGAATTTGGAAACATACATAAAAAGAAGCTTGAACAGGGTTGATTCCAGGAATGCAAGGATAGTTCAACGCACAGGAATCAAAATAAATGCACCAATGAGAAAAAAATGATACATTCAAGCAAAAGATGATGAAAGCCCATGGGCAAGGGGGATAGCTCAGTAGAATAAGTGCTTGCCTGGCAAGTGCTAGGTCCTGAGTTCAATCCTCAGTTAAAAAAAAAATAGATAAAAGCCCAAAATACATTTTTTTTGTTCTTTTGAGACAGGGTCAGGCTATGCAGTTCAGGCTGGCCTTGAGCTCACTTTTATAGCCCAGGCTGGTCTCAAATTCACACCAATCCTTATGCCTCAGCCTCCCAAGTGCTGGGATTACAGGTGTGTGCCACCACAACCAGAAAAACCAAAGCACATTCTTTAAAATTTAAATAAAAGGAAACAATAAAGTGTGATTTAAAATATTTAATAAAAGTAAATAGCAAACAATAAGCACTAAAGCCATTTTTATCAAAATAAAGTGAGTCCTGTACTCCCATGATATCTTATATTGATTGTTCTCATCAATGAGGCAAAACAAGATAAAAGTCAAGACAAATGTTTAAAAAGAAAATATAAATTTAAACCATTTTATAGTAGTATGATCTTTAATATATGGTGCTGTCAGTCAAGATAAGTGGCAGGTGGATGAGCAGTCTGAAGCGCCTGCTTAGGCACTCTTAGGCAAGTGTACAGGGACCAGAGTTTGATTCCCAGCACCACCATGTGCCAAGCCAGCTCCTGAGCTGGCCACAAAAAAAAAAAAAAAAAAAAAAAAAAAAAAAAAAAAAAAAAAAAAAAAAAAAAAAAAAAAAAAAAAAAAAAAATAAACAAGGGACTTATACTTACTAGGCAAGTGCTTTACAATTGAGCTACATTGCCAGCCTAATTATATAATTTTATATTTTAAAAATATAATAGACAGAAAAAATAACTACTAGATTTAATAAAATTCTGCTAAAAAGCACGATGTGGTCATAGTAAGTAATAAGTATAGTAGGAGAACAGAATGCAATTCTCAGAACTAGAACACAATTTTTTGAGGAATAAACATATGACAAAGAGAATATTTCAATTAGTAAAGGAAATGGCATCATGTAGTTAGTGATGTGTAACCATTTGCAACAAAACAAGCATTGAATTTCAGTCTTCTATTGGACATAAAAATAAAATTTTGATGAACCAAAGGTTTAAAATGTTTTTCAATTGGGCATGGGGTGCATGTCTGTAATCCCAGCACTTGGGAGGCTGAGGCAGGAGGATTGGTATGAGCTTGAGACCAGCCTGGCCTACAAAAGTGAGCTTAAGGGCAGCCTGAACTGCACAGTGAGACCCTGTCTCAAAAATACAAACAAAAATAAAAAATAAAATGTTTTTCAAAAATTATAGAAAAAAGGAAACTGCTAATATTCTAGAAATAATGCAATGATTAGAAATAGTCGTGTGTGTGTCTGTGTGTGTGTGTGTGTGTATGTGTGTGTGCGTATTTTAGGGAAAGGTCTACAGGGTGGTCAGGGTCTCACTACTAGGTCAGACTCCAGTGATTCGCCTGTTTACAGCCTCCCAAGTGCTGGGATTACAGGTGTGTGGAACCATGCCCAGTTTCAATTGCCATCTCACTGCACCCTGAGGGGGAGGACCCGAATGGCAGGCCAGGGGATCAAACCCCTAACCCCTGTACCTGCTTGCGGGTGCTTTAATCTTCTGAGCTATTTGGTTGGCAATGTAGCTTTTCAAGCAGAAAATAGCTAGCAGAAACAGCTTTTCAAGCAAGACAGAATACTATTTTTTAGAAAGACATATTTGACCACGTAGAAATAGGTCAAAAATATCCATGGTGCTATGTATCATAAACAAAGTCAAAAGTATAACAAATATAATAAAATATTTATCATAGTTAATAACCAGTAGAGAGCTTTCTATAACAAAAAGCTACAAAGAGTTTCCATTATTACCAGCAAAAACGAACATGAACAGGCAGACACTTCAGAGAAGAGTGGATCCTTAAGGACATAAATATCTGACAACATACTCAACCACTCAGGTGTCAGAGGAATATAAAATTGCAATTGGAATCTATTTTATACCCTTTAGACTGGCAAAATAAAAAAGGAAAAATTTACACCAAAGGGGATGGAAACACTGCCAATGGAAATGTTGGCTATTATATGGTTTTATAAAGCAGCTTTAAAATATTCATCAAGTGTTGTGTCAACCCTGCCCACAGGGTACACTGAGCCAGTGATTGAGACTGGGTGTGGTGGTGCATGCCTATAATTCCAGCACTTGGGAGGCTGAAAACAGAAGGATCACTACAAGTCTGATCTATAGAGTGAGACCCTGTAGACCCTGTAGTCCCTGTCCTAAATAAAAATAAATAAATAAAATATTCATGAAGATAAAATTATGCAACTCTTTTTACTCAGAATTCCTCAGAAGAATCCCATAGAAACGAAAGTGGCAATGTGTAAGAACACATGCACATAGGCATTTATTTGCAGCCCTATAGTGACCAGGGCAGATGTAGTTGAATAAAACAACATACCTATATTATAGAATAATATGTAGTCATTAAAAATGATGAGTTAGGAGACTGAGCATGGTGGCACATGCCTGTAATCCAAGCTCTTGGGAGATTGTAAACAGGCAGATTGCTATAGTCTGATCTAGTAGTAAGACCCCAAATATCCTGTAGACCCTCCCTAAAATAACAGAAAAAAAAAATGATGAGCTAGGGTTGGGGAGATAGCTCGGTGTTCTAAGCACCTGCCCAGCAAGCGCAAGGACCTGTGTTTGATCCCCAGTACTGCATGTCAGGCTGGCTCCACAACCAGGTGTGGTGGCACACACCTGCAATCCTAGCACGGGGAAGGCTGAGACAGGAGGATCCATCAGCCAATGGGCCACCTGGTGTGTATGGGAAGGAGGAATTCTTCCAGGCCCTGACAGCACTGCCAGAATGTCTTTACATCTTAATTCTTCTGGCTAATGCACCTGGACTCGGGCCTCCTGAACTTTAGGTGGCACCCCCCACTCAGCCCCTTTCAGGATAGAGCATTCTAAATGATTTCTGGCCATAACCCTAGAAAAGCATCATCTGTAAAGATGACTTCCCCATAGGGCATTGCCCTAGCGGCAGCAACATGAATTAAAGAGCTGTTTGTAAAAGTTTAGAAATAAACAAACATGATGAACTTGCTGACCAGAGGATTTCTGAGATGTAGAGAGAAATGAAGACAAAGATGCAAAGCGTACATAATATAACCCATCCTTAGTCTTTTTAATAATGACCACATCCATACATGTCTACACATGTTACCATGTTATACATGACTACACAGTTCATGGAGAAGGACATGGAAATTTGCTGCTTATTCTAAAGGGAGTGACTCATTGGAGGAACTGGGCAGAAGACAAGTAAGTAAGCTGCAGAGAAATGTAGCATAGACCAAAGCCTATTTTGAAATTCTCACCAAAGCTTCTTCAGTATGCATCTTGTTTTAAGATAAAAGCAGAGTTAGTCAAATACCAGGGTAGCAGAACAGGAAAAAGGAACTCTGAATCTGACCTGTGCAGGTGATTACCTTAGACTTTGAAGCCAACACAAAATTAAACATTCAGGGTTTTTAAAAACTATAGATACTTAACATTGCACAGCTACTAAACTATGCAATTTTGTTGAAGGAACAGTAAGCAGCTAGCCAGTAGTCCTTAATTATATGATTTTTGGCTTAAAAAGAGAAAAAAAATGTAAAATTCCAATAGAACTGAATGATTATTGTTTACTATCCATACTTCTTATTACTTTAGTCTTGCATCATTCAATAAAATTACTATTTTAAAAACTGAAATGCTACTCTGGATATGATTTAGAATCCTAACTTCTCTTTCAAAGTTGCACATCATGTGTGTATTTCCACATCTGTAATATTATTACAGGCCCAGCTTCCCAAGAAAGCAATTTGAAGAGGGACACAGCAGATCAGCCACATACTTCAGATAACACCAAAGGATCCATCAGCCACTGGGCCACCTGGTACGTATGGGAAGGAGGAATTCTTTCGGGCACAGATAGCGCTGGCCAGGATGTCTTCGCATCTTAATTCTTCCAGCTAATGCACCTGGACTCGCGCCTTCCGAACTTCAGATGACACCCCACTCCCACCCCCCAGCTCTTCCAGGATAGAGCATTCTAAGTGCTTTCTGGCCATGGCCCTAGCAAGGCATCATCTGTAGCGATGATTTCCCCACGGGGCATTGCCCTAGGAGCAGCAACACGAATTAAAGATGGCAACAGATAGGCCAAAAGAGCCAAAATCAACCTCACTGAGAAATATGGGACATTCACAGCAGCTCTCATTTAGGCTGGAAGGGTAAGAGCAAGAGAAGGCCAAGTTCAAATTTCACTGAATTGCCCCTTTTAGAGCACCTGGCATGCTCTGAGCAGTTAAAACCCTTCAACCCAAAACATTTTACTGAATAAAGTCCCCAGTGAGAAGAGTCTAATATTTCCAACCAGGGGTGAATCTGTTTACTTTCAGGCACATTCTCAGTTTAGAACAAAAATGAACAAATGGCTTTATTTTCAAATTCTTCCAATCTGGCCCATTCTTGGTTTCCATGGATCTCTGGTTACGACTGCTGGATGCCCTGCCTCAGGAAGGCCTCCCTCACCCTGGCCTGTGCCCACTCAATCTTCCTTTCTATGACACCTACAGAACTGACCTCCTGACTTGCAGGAGGAAATCCTGCAGGAGGAAGAAGTTCTGTCCTAGATTGTGTTGGTCGGGTCCCTGCAGCTGCCTCAGAATACAACGTAGGTGTAGTAAAATGCCAGGGACACCCACATGTATGCACCTCTACAGTCCACCTACACATGCTCAGCTTGTCCTGCCCCTGTCTCACCCTCCACAGAACACCAGGTTCTGTGGTTCCCTGGCTCCCTAGAAAGTGTAGTCCTCAACCTAGAGCAGGAAATAATCCACCTCCTATCTTTTCCCACAGCCTGTATTTACAGAAAGAATAATTGACCCAAAGGGTAAAGAAAAAATGCAATGTCTTTGAGAGAGACAAGGAATTTCTCAGTGTGGAAAGAGTAGAAACAGCCAGCCTGAGAGTGGCAGATGGGGTGGGTTAGGGTGGGGTTGTTAAGCAGAGCCCAAGAAAAACAGGTCTAGGTACCAGGACAGAGGCCAGCCCCTCACCCCAGGGCATCCCGTCATCACCAGGTACCCAGCATGATGAGGGCCTGGTCACAGATGTTCCAGTGGTGATTGATCACAATGCCTGGAAGATTAAAGGCCTTTCCCACACTACCTGGCACAGAGGAAGGCTTCTCCATCCTTGGGAAGCTGTAAAGTAGACAGGAATACCCACATGCCAGGGAGAAGAAGAGCTAGGGACCAAAGGAACTCAAAGTAAGAGAGGAAATGTGGCACCAGCTACTGGCTTCATATTTATTTGGTATAGGGGCGTGTAATACCAGGGATTGAACGTGGGTCCTTACGCTTGCCAGGCAGGCACTTAGACCATTGAGCTATCTTCCTGGCTGGATTCATGCTACATGAAAGAGCTTTACCTCATGCACAGATTCTCAAACTTTCACTGCACACAGGGCACCTTGTTGCAGTGCAGAGTTTGAGTCAGTGAGCCTGGAGTAGCCCGAGAGTCTTCCACGTTTCCAACAAACCTATAGGTGACACTAACAGCCGAGGTCCCATGAATCATACTTTGAGAAGCAAAGACCTAGGTCCCAGTTTAGCAAACGGTTCTCACCAAGGGCCACAGGTTCCATGGTCCCAACCACAAGGGTTCACCTTTGCCACTGTAGTACAAAAACAGTCACAGATGCTTTTTCAAGGAGCGTGGCTGTGTGCCAATAAAATTGCAGTGGTGGACAGTAGAATGGGAAGCTCCTGTAATTTTCCTCATGAAATATTTTCCTATAGAGTTGTTTCCAACCATTTAAGAAGATAACAAGCAACCTTTGTGCACAGACTATACAAAAAGCAAGGAGAAAGTAGAGCTGGATTAGGTCCCTGGGTTGCCCTGGCATGGGTGCCCAGAACAGCACACCTGGGCTAGGCACCGGTGACGGGCTCCACAGGAGTAGGTTGCTTGGCCTCCTTTCTTTCCCGAAGCTCTTTTCCTGTCTCCTTCTCTTTTGCATCTATGCTACGCTACCAAAACAACGCACGCTTTGGGAACAAGCAGATCCTGGCAAACACTTTTTCAAAAATCCCTAAAATGACTTTAAAAGACCTCCCTAAATCCTTCTTCTTCTAATAAGAGCCCCTGTGGAATAACGGGTTCTTATTTTAATGAAACAGCTTTAAGGATAAGATTAAAGTTCCACCACAGTTTTCTGAGCTCACAGGAGAGGGATGTGATCAGGGACGGAAGTCAGTCTTGCAGAACAGAGTCCAAGGAAACTCAAAAGCATGTATCTCCAGCTTTTATCCCCGTGAAGCTCCGGGAAGATCCCGTCCAGCCCCTCTGACTCACATTGCACTTCGACTCAAAGGAGAGGAAAGATTCCTCTCCACCTGGCAGCCCCTCCTGCCACTAGGCAGTCCTCTCCAGGGCACAGCTCCATCTTCTCAGTCATGTATCAATGGATCCCAGAGTCCAGTGGGGACAGAGGTCTAGAGACAGAAATGGCCAGGGGCAAAACACTGCTGCTTCACACTCTACTGCTCCCTCCAAATTACCAAGGGTAAAACAGGTAGAATCCCAGCGCAAGCATCTTTGTGTACACACACACACACACACACACACACACACACACACACAACCTACACAGGGCTCCTGAGTTTGCAGGATGAATAGCTGAGCTTGACCCAGTGGCCTGGCATCACAGGCAGTTTTGCCCACTCTCCCACTCCACAGGAGCTTGGAGGGGGAAGCTCTTTCAAGGAGCTTAACCTTCTTTCTCCCTTGCCCAATATCCCAATGGCGCCTCAGCCTGATCTTGCCTCTAAAACTGTTAAGTGCTAGTAACAAGGGCAAGTTATTGGATCTTTAGGAACCTCAAGTTCCTCACTGACAACAAGTTCCTCATTGAGAAGCAGTACATCTTCTGGTATGGGTTGTGTCTAGGTGTCCCCCCAAAGCCTCATGTAGTCATGGGGTGGCTTGTAGAGTCAGTGATTCATTCATGATCCAATGCTGGCATTATGAGTGTGAGCGCTGCTGGGATTATGGGTGTGAGCCCTACACATGCCAGGGGGTGGATCGCCTGAATGCAAGATAAGGGAAGGAAAGAGACTTGCTCTCTATGGCTGACCCTGCTCCGCTCTTTTTGCTCTTCCTGTTTTGCTATTGTCTGCCACCATGAACTGCTGCACTCTGCCATGTGCCACTCTGTCTTGGAGTCAGTTGAGTACGGATTGGAACCTCCATAAACTATGAGCTAAATAAATCTTTCCTTCCTTAATTTTGGGTGTCAGGTATTTTGTCCCAGCAATGAGAGAAAAGTAACCGACAACATCAGAGATATTATTCAAAACAGAAAGGCTGGCCAAATAGCTCAGCAGATTAAAGTGCCTGCAAGCAGGTGCAGGGCCCAGGGTTTCGATTCCCAGGCATGCAGTACTGGCCCCTCCCTTGGGGCACACTGAGATGGCAATTGAGACTGGGCATGGTGGTGCACCCATAATCCCAGTTCTTGGGAGGCTATAAACAGGTGGATCACTGCAGTCTGATCTAGTAGTGAGACCCTAAACACCCTGTACAACTGAGAGAGAAAGAGGCTGGCAAAATAGCTCAGCAGATTAAAGCACCTGCAAGCAGGTGCAGGGGCAGAGGTCAGTGCTGGCCTCACCCCCAGGGTGCACTGAGACGGTAATTGAGACTGGGCATGGTGGCAAGTGCCTGTAATCCCAGCTCTTGGAAGGCTGTAAACAGGTGAATCACTATGCATAGATCTAGTAGTGAAACCCTGAACACCATGTAGATCCTTCCCTAAGACAGAGAGAGAGAGAGAGAGAGAGAGAGAGAGAGAGAGAGAGAGAGAGAGAGAGAGAGAGAGAGAGAGAGAGAGAGAGAGAGAGAGAGAGAGAGAGAGTCAACCACTGGTCTGTGCCCTCCCTGCAATCCACCTGCTCAGCCCCTGCCCCAGCCCTGACTGCAGCAGATAACTGGTCCCGTGGCGGCCTGGCTCCCGGTCTCCTTGGGAAATGCATTCCTGAGCCTGCTTCTGTATAATGAGAAAAACAGCAGTCTTAAGCAACCAGTACAACCATCCTGTCATGCACAGAAACCTCAGCCTTCCCACCTCATGGGATGACAGCGAGGAATGAATGACACAGAAATGAAACCCTGAGCCCTCTCCTAAGAGAAACTTCTCCTTTCTGCATCCACTCTTGGCATATAAAGGAGGCTGTTGACAGATTTCACTTCTCATACTTCATGCAGGGAATCTGCAAGTCACTCACACCACTTCTAGAGGGCACAGCCAAGTTCCCCTTGACCCTAGATTCCCTCTCCAGGGATCCTGGAGAGCTTCCAGGCATCCTCCAGATCTCTCTACCCATAGAACTCAGAACCAGCTGAGGCGGGAAGCAGCTGGCACCTCACACTGCTGGGGATAGATGCACAGTCAGCCGTAGACAGATACTCGATTTGGTGGGGAGGATAAAGGAATTCAGACATCTGAAGAGCCCAAATAGCCATACCTTCTCCTTGACTCCAGAATAACAACAACCGGAATTCCCAGAACTCCTATGCCACAAAAAAAGCAACAATGTCACTGCTTTGGTAATTAAGCTGCTCCTGATCTTACAAAGAAAACCCTTTGATCTGTCGCTCCTTGCAACGATTGTGTGCCCTTGGGGAAGCTCAGGATTCAGCCACCAAGTAGCACATACTCCCTTCCTGAGAAGACCTAACACACTCCATCAAGACCCCAACACAGAACAGTCAGCTCCTGGCAGCCCTGTGGGCCCTCTGCTGGGACTAGAGCAAAACAAGAAAACCATTCAATTGCTGCTCAATAAACAAATACCTGTCGTATGACAGCATGATGGTAAAATAGGAAATGAGAAACTTCAACACAGAAAGAGAAGAAAAAGAATAGCACACCACAAAAAGGAATAAACTTAAAAAGTAGAAAATATCACAAATGCAGCTTATTTATAGTTAATGGCAGGTATTTGTTTTGAGTGCTAATAATCTAATTAGCAGTCAAACCGATGCAGCCTCTATTATCAGCTGATCTATAATTACTGCTCCATGCTGAGTATTTTCCCCGGCACATGATAGCTTTCAACTCTTCAGCACAAACAACCAAATAATTGGTGTTATTATGCTAGATACAGGACAATTCCTCTCTGAGGACTGATGCTGAGAGGTTTTTAGACAACTACTCTGGCCTTTGTGTTTTGAGCATTTGTGGTCTAACTCTTCTCTGTCTCCTCTGTCACCCGTCTTGAGGTATTTTTGAAGCTCCTCAGCACTCTTAGAAAAGTGATACTGTGGAAACTTCCTGTTTGAAGGTTTTCCAGCCTGAGATCTGAAACATCCCCAGTCTCCTGTAGCAGAACATTGTTCATAAGGCGATGTCAGGCAGTGGTGGATGTGTAACGTATTTCTCTCTGAAAACACTGTAAAGTTCTCTCTTAATATTACTTTAAAATGACTCATCTTGGAAGAGATAGCATAGGATATAAAACTATTTTATTCAAAAGCTTCTGATCTACACAAATGTGTATAATGCTGGAAAACAAAAGAAAAATGCAAGTTTCTGGAGGTTAGAGTCAAAAGAAAAAAAAAATTGAACTCCTTATTTTGCAGAGAGCAGATCTAGTATGGGGCTATAGGGGGAGAGAAGCCAGCCTGGGCTGAGTATGGTGAAGCAGAAAGAAAATAGGATGAAAAGAGACAAGGAGCTTCAGAGCTGGACAGATCTGGTTTAGAATCTAGATCTTCTGCTTCCTGGTGGGCTGCCTGGCTTTGAATAAGTCACTGAACACCCCTAAGCCTTGTGTTTCTCTTCTAGAAAACAAAGGTAATGATGCCTGTTGTACAGAGTACTTATAAAGCACAGATGACTAACACAGGAAATACCCCGCACTTACCAGGGACTCAGGGTCTGTTCACCGCCTTTTTATTTTTAACAGAAGCAAAAAAAGAGAACCTTATTTTCTACGAGCTAGTAGCTTGTGCCATATAACTTCATTCTCTGCAGTGCAGCCTCCACCTTTTACCCATAAGCATACGTAGATTTCAGAGCAGCTGTGCTGTGCTACAGCACAGTTCCCATTGCTCCAAGCGCTGCCCCACTACACTGCCCTTGGGGATCCCCATCTTTCTCTGGTCCAGCAACGGAAAGGCTAACACTTGGCATAGACAATTGCACCACTCTAGTTGTCCAATATCTTCCTTTGTGCAAAAAAAGAAAGAAAAAGGAACACCATTTGAGGAACTGCAAAGTCAAACCAAGACCTTTCTCCAAAGACTCTTGTTCAAACAACAGAAATCAGTGGCTATAAAAAGAATGGAGACGGCTGCTACGCTCTTCCCTTAAGTGAGGTGCTAAAATCTGAAGGCACACTCCAGCTACACGCTCATTTCAGATTTTTCATTTTGAATTTTCTAGTGGAGTACACAAAGATAAAAAGAATACATAGTCAATGCATTTTTACAAGGTGAACACACGTATGTCAGTACCACCCAAAGCAAGATTCTGAGCAGTACTAGGTCCTCTGAAAGCCACCCCACCCCTTCCAGCCACTATGCCCAGCCAAAGACCACGTAGAGCTGATTACCCAAACCAGAGATTATTTTTGCCTACACACTAATAACGGCTTTTGCACTTACCAATATTTGCAAATAATATCTACCGAAGAATTATACCTCACAAGCTGTGAAAAGTACATGAAATTCACATTTCAGTGGCCATGAATAAAGTTTTATTAGTCAGTTCCCCTGCACCTGCCTTGGATTTCAAGATGGATGCATTAAGTCTTTCACTCATTTTACACACTGTCTCTTGCATTGCCCCTGCAGAGTTAAGTAGTTAAAACAGAAAGCATATAACATGAAAAAGAAAAGAAAAATGCATTATCTAGCCATTAACAAAGAGGTTTATTGACTCTCATTTGAAGGGGTAGAAGCCTGCAATTGAACTGCATTGCATTGCCGTTGGTTTTATGTTTAGGAATAAAATCACAGAGTTATAGATATATACCTTAGTCTGTTGTAGTAGACACTGCCAAACAAGTTTTCAAAGTATATACTTGGTTTTAAGAGAAAAGCTAAAACACAGAGGAGGAACCATAATCTCAGTTTGAAGGGAGACTGAAAGAATTGCACAGTTCATCCAATACAGAATTGAACAAATGATGAAAAAGCCATCAGGGCCTCTGAGCTGAGAGACAAAGTATCAGACTCAGCTTAATTTATATTTCT
Source organism: Capromys pilorides (assembly GCA_004027915.1). Taxonomy (NCBI): domain Eukaryota; kingdom Metazoa; phylum Chordata; class Mammalia; order Rodentia; family Capromyidae; genus Capromys; species Capromys pilorides. The sequence goes on from PVKN010004522.1 coordinate 11,548, forward strand.
TTTCATTCTTACTCCACATATGGTTCTTGGAAAGTACAACACCCTTTAATGTAGCCACACTTGAGAGACATGGACAGGAGTGGAAAAGTTAGGATCTTGTCATTTACGCTATAACAGAAGCTTCACCACATGCCCTTCGATAGCTTACCCACACTGCAGACCAATTACCCAGGAAGGCCTGAGTAGGCCCCCTTGACCCTTTCCTAAGTTTAAGCAGACACATTGCATCCAGCCTCAAGCCAGCCTCACTACAAGTAGAACCAGTAGTCTATGCACCAGGCAGAGCTGAGCAATGGGCCCTCGATGCTAACCAGCACAGAAGACACACACATACACACATACACACACACACACACACACACACACACACACACAAAAGCTAGGAGGATTCCTCTGAGAGGAGAAGGCAAGTCTGAGGTGATGCAGGTGTCTTCTCAAGTCACTTTCCAGAGTCACACACACAGCTCCCTACACTTGTCATGCATTTCAAACAAGACATATTAAGTGCTTTCAAACACCATTTTCCTCTAAAAACGAGTTGCTTCTGATTGTTTAAAGATCACATTCCTCACAAAAGGAGTCAGATCAATAGTTTCAGAATCTTGTTGTCTTCTGAGATGAGGCAGCCTCACAAACGACAGCCAAGCTTCATTTTCTGGGCTCACATCCTCCAAACCAGCTCCTAGCATAAAGAAAGCCAGTGCCTGATGATGGGTTTGGGGGTATGGGTGGGACAGTCATTCCCCCCCACCCCGCCACATCTGAAACTACAGCAGTTCCAAGCAAAGAATCCAATGGTATGTTAAAACTGGGCTCTCTTGAAAGAAAACCCCAGTCCTCTTTGCCATTCAATTCCCCCCAAAATAGCATCTTTATATCCTTCAATCCTTTCCTCCATTATCTTCTGTAGGGAGAAAAGCAATGGTGATATTTCATCAAAAGTAAAGCATAAATTCTCAGCAATATCACTTGCTTTTTGTCTACGTGAAAATATGCATACGACAGAACACACTGAATTCTGTATATATGCATGGAATTTAAGCAGAAATGAAGCACGGCCTTAACAAAATAGCACAAGCTTTCTGCCCAAAGGGTGAGCTCAAGCCCACTTGCTAGTGAGACCAGCTTGCCAAAGCCACCTCCTGCTCCTAACCTCAGATTCCTCATACTTCAGAAAAAAAGAACAGTAACATCCACCTCACAAGAGCACAGAAAAGATTCAATGAGGCATTTGTGAGTACAAATGCTTGTAAGCCCTAGACCACCACGGGAAGGGTGAACGGAAGCCAGCTACCTCTTGTTCAGCATTCCTTGATTCACCCTTTATAATCAGTCCAGTCTTCCAGCCAGCTCCTCGCTGATGAAGCCCACCTGCCCACCAGAAGGACAATCGTCCACTCAGCACCCAGCTGGCATCTATCAGTTGGCTATCTATTAATAACCAATTATCTGGGTGGCTTAATTAATCCATGCATCACACAGTCTGATCTTCTTAAGCTCTTGGAAAACAATGGGCTTGAATACAGCCACCCACTAATGTTTCAATGGCCATCAAGGAATTTGGCAGGCACTAAGCCCACGTGCAGCAGCTGCAAGCAATGGGCGCATCAATATTGATTGGACCAGTCTCTTTATGGCTGGGGGAAAGCATGAATGGCTGGTGTTCTCAGATGATAAGAGAAGCGACACAGATCTTCGGCACAGACAACCAGGGAAGAAAACCCGAATTTCCAGCTGTTAAGTGAGGACCTAGACTAGGAAGAAAAGATTAACCTCTTTGGAGAGAGCTTGTCCAGATGACAGCGTCCTACTGGCTCGAGCTCCTGGCCTGGAATGAGATACAAAGTGGGTTTAAACAGCAGAGTTCTCAGGAAGGAGGCAGCTGGGGTGGCTACTCCCCACATCCGGGCATTAAAACAGTGGCAGGAACACATGCGTGTGCTCTGCTGCCCTGTGTTTCCTTGAAAGATCTGTGCAATGTTCTCAGTTAAGGTGACAACTGACATGAGGAGAATCTAATTATTTTTGTAAGTGCCTAATCTTGTCTCCAGGAAATAGTATGCAGAGAAGCTTTGTACTTGAAATCAGCACTGTCCACCAGGCAGCAGATCCGGTGGCTCCTCTTTCCAGAGATAAGGGCTCCCGCTGATAGAAAGCTGAGTGGCTCAGCTTGGCCCAGAGCAGCAACTTCCTTCTATTCGAAAGACCAGCCTTTTCTGTCCTGAGCTGTCCTGGAGCCGGCAGGGGACAGGAGTGAGAGCAGCAGGAGGAATGCGGTGAGGTGAGCAGGGAGGAGAGGAGCAGAAAAGCGGGAGGCCAGAGAAGGCCGGCTGGGCTGCGGCACCAGCGCATCCACACTGCAGCCTTCCCCGCCCCCAGTAACTTCTTCATTAGGTCCCGTGATGGCAGCAGCCCCCGCCAAATGCAGACTGCTGCCCTGGAAGGTCAGGCCAGGCCATTCGCTCTGAAATACCAAAATATCAGAGCCAGCAAATTTCAGGAGCTTCTGCAAAACTCCCCAGGGTACCCATGTGTCAGTGTGTGCGTGTATATATGCATATGCGTGCGTGTATGTGTGTGTGTGTGTGTGTGTATGTGTGTTCTTCAGTATCCCCGAGGGCTTCTTTTTAATCAGCTCAACATCTAAGGATTCAAAGACGGATTTATTTTTGGGTCTAGCATTTCTGTTAAAATAATTAAGAGATAAGTAATAGACACAAAGTATCTATGGTATAATTATTTATAGCCATACGGTCTCCCTGCAGCACTGCTCACAGCTAACCTGAACTGACTCAGACTGTGAGCAGTCGGGTGGGAGACGGCTGTGCTATCAGTCTGCTGCTCCCATTCCACTGCTAGGGAGACTGAGCCAGGAGGAGAGGAACCTGTGTCATCCCTGACCCTGCCCAGGGCAGAGAGAAATGTCTGGGCTGCCATCTGCACAAGAAAAACCAGACAGTAAAACTGTACTTGACCATGATGTGACAGGGTTAGGGAGAGGGTCGGACTCCCTGCAGAGCACCAGGACATGACAAAGCTAGCTGGTAGTTCATGATGCCAGAAGCCAGCTGAAGAGCCAGCGGCCGGTGTAGAGGGCACCAGGGACATCAGAGTCCCTTCCCCAAACAGATGGTACCGCCAACACTGTGGGCCTCTGGGGCGAAATGTGCAAATCCATGGTCGGGTTCACATTCTCCCCCTAAGACTGGAGTTGGGGATCTATCTGTCCCTGCTTCCTAATTCAGATCGTTTTCCAAAATTGCACTGGGGATTTTGAGGCATTCTGGAAGAATGACAAAACTGTAAATATTAGAAATTTTAAAAAAAGGCACAAGCAATATTTCTTCAAACTTGGTTCCCAGGAGCTTGATAAGGGGAAAGCCCCTTGCAAATGTGTGACAGGTGGGTGTGGTCGTGGCACAAGGCCAGGTGGCATGGATAACAGACGGTATGGGAAACCTGGGCTGCGAGCATCGGTGACAACAGCCTCATCAGTCCTCTTCATCAGGGCTACCAACAGGAAGTGTTGGAGAGGGGTACACCTGGACAGGCCGGAGTGGGGGACGAAAAGGCATCAATCTATCTTCCTTCAGGTTTTGCTCTCTCACTTTACTTAAAAATGTTTAATATTTAAGCATTATCCAATGCTCTGGATAATGAAGTATGAGACAGAGTTTCTTGGTTACTTCACAAACTTCCTGGCTACATAAGGAAACAGGGTTAAGGATAACAGGTACCTCCATGCCCGCTTAAGGATACTCCCCTAGAATAGAAACCTGTGGGGATCCTCCAGGGCCAGGAACGTATGAGTGCAGAGATGGGCAGGATACCATACATGTACACTCCACACCAGCACCCTGGTCCCTGCCACAACCTAGAGCAGGAAAATAATGACCCAGAACACAATTCCCAGCAGTTTGAGAGGTGGGGGCTCCAGGTTTGCTGAAAAACTTGCTGCTATCTGGAAAATTAGGGCAGGCTAATTCCTAAATACCTCAGATTCTAACCTGCTAGGTGCCTATTTCCCAGTCATGCTACAGGACCAAGTAATGTTTGGAGCCACCAGGTAACAGCACCTGTGACACCTGTTCTAGGGACCTGCCTTGGAAGAGAAACTAGACAAAAGAGGCAAACACGCATCTGACAGTGGGTTGTTCCTGGTCATGCCTGAGTCAAAAATCCCTGGAGGGAGTCCAGCACGCATGCACTGAGCATTAGCAGATGACCAGGGTCTCCCTCTAGAACACATAAGTTTTTTTTAATGGGAGAAATTATCTACTAAATGGTGAATAAAATAACAGCGCCATATACTTAAGGCACCAGTGGCATGCAAATGCAAGCTATCTTCTAATAGTATTTGCTGTATTTCTAGTACAAAACCAACACATTTACATGGGCCTGCGGCACCTTATTCAAAGCCTTTAAATTCCTAATACCTTCCTCAAAAGTTACCCTCAGGCCTAAAATTCTTTTGCATTTACTAAGCTCTAAGTCCCTGGACTAAATTTAGTTTCTTGGAAATAAAAGGCAAATTTACTCCTATTTAAAATTGCTGTCAGTTATTGTATAATTCTCCAAATGACAAACAAATGGCAGAAGAGAAAAGAAATGAAAACCTTTTTGAGGTCCTCTGCAGTGATATAGTATTTATCATTAAAATGCAGTTTGAATTAAAACATCAAACTTGTTACATGATTTTCAATTAGAAGTTAGAGCTTTGCTGCATAATTTGGGGGCAGGGAACCAGTATTAAAATCGAATCAACATTAAAAAGTCAAATTTAAAGAAATCTTTACTTGAGCTATTAATAGAATTCACCCTTGAAACTTAAAAAAAAAAAACCAATTAATTTTCTTAAAACAGGAGTTCAGCCTGCCTTTTCCACATCACTTACGCTGTGACCAACAGGGTGCAAGATGTATTGCGCCTACTGTGGAGAGGCCATCGCTAGGTACATGGGGACATTTCCTAGCCTAGTGCAGAAAGGAGGACAAAGGGCTGAGAATCTGGAAGCTGACCTGACCAGGGCCCCTGCAGAGGCAGTCTACCCCACAGGATTTGAGAATTGGGCCCTTCCCAACCTTCTCCCCTCTCCATGCCCTCCTCAACTTCTCTGGAGATTCCAGAGAACAGAGAATCTATTGTCTTTGCTTTGGAAACAATGCTGGCCATGTCCACCATGCTGGTCTTGGGCTCAGGAAACCCCACCCAAAGGAAAGGACTCAGAAGCACAGTTCCTTTCCCAGTCCTCTTGTCTCCTACTCTGCTCTTCAGCCTCCAATCAAAGGAAGCCATAGATAGAAGTTCTCTCCCCCAAAGTTACTCATAGAAACTAGAAAGTGGCTCCAAAAGATAAAGTCACAAAACCTCAAAATGTGATGCTCAGGTTGCTCTGCTTTTGTGCCCTGGAGCTGGCCATAAAGAAATTCTCTGACCTATCTTATCTTACAGATTCAGGTCACAAGACATGGATTCCAGAAAGAGCCCTGCCCACTACGTGGGAGAAAGAATGCGCGCAGAGAGGCTGCATCTAACACTATCAGATCAGACTGCGTTGGTCCAGTCATCTTTCTATACAGCTCTCCATCACTCGTCAAATCTAAACATATAAGTGGATTGTTTACCTAAATTTTGGGGTTTTCATTCTGAAGGGCCCCTTGTCATATAAAACTATGATGAAGCAAATTTGTTTTGCTTTTCTCTAGTGCGTCTGTCTTCTGTTACATGAGCGCCTGCCATGGGGTTGCCTCCTTTGCCACCCTTACACTGAGAAGAAACCAGGATAAAAATGTCCCCAAGACTTCAGCATGTCCAACCAAGAGCCTTCCCCGTGATTATGCTAGAGCACTTCCTAAAAGTACCTAGGACTCACACAAGCATCCCAACCTTTCCCTGTGATGGACACATGCCTCATCTGAATTCCTACTGGTAAGGAAACAGACTCTGCTCTGGCAAAGGAGCCAGTGCTTCTGCAGCCACTGGCTACAGTCCCTCATCAGGAGAGCCTTCCTCCAGCCGGGTTCCTCAGGACTTCTCTGTGTGAAAAGCCAGACTTCCTTCTGTAGTGGTTCTCGTGCTGTCCTAGCACTTCTACAATCACACCAATCCACTGGGAACTCTCCAGGAGTGAGAAAACTCTGGAAGGTGGGTGGGGAGTTCATCCTGCACGCTTCCTATACCACCCATATACAGCAGGCCAGGCACAGAAGAAAAGATTGGGCAGTTCCTACAGCATCCCCTTTCACTCGTGTCTCTGACACTGCCACTTGCAGAGACTTGTTGTCCTGCACCAAATGTTAATCACTTCCTTGTATCAGCATAAAAATATTATCGCCCTAGTATGCTTGTTAAGAAGAGTAAATGAGCTAATACACATGAAATGTAGCTTGTGAATTTGTACAGCAGTATACAAATGCTAGCGGCTGTTATTTTGCTTGAGCGCATATGTTCACCCAAGCTTAGGTCCAGCAGAACAAGAAAGAATAAAATCATTCGGACATTTTTATATGCGGCCAACCAATTTACAAAACATCAACAGACCTGGTATTTGTCAATAGGCTGCTTCTGAATCACATGGAGCACTTACAAAAATGCTAATTCTAGGGCCCAGAGGACCACAATCTCTGCAGTCCACTTAAGAACCTATGTTATCAGGCTCTTGAGGAATTGTAACAAGCAGACAGGTTTGGGGACCACTACACTTCTTTAAATATGGCATGCCAAGTTCCTGCACACAACAGACAAGAAAACTGAAGAGTCCTGGTGCTAAGGGAGGATTTCTTTATCTCTCTTCAGAGTTACATGCACTAACATACAGTGCATACAGGGATGCTCACTCACTAGGCACAAAACCCTCCCATGACTGTAGACTGTGGAAGACACACAAGCCACACACACACAGGTGGAAAAAGAAAAACATCACCAACCAAAAAAGCTCATCTACTAATTAAAAGGAATTTTAAGAGTGAGTAGAACTCAGTTATAAAAAAGATACGCCAAGTGATGTGGACAGGATACGATGCTTAAACAAACAGCCAGTGGTCTTCTGCCACTGCACAGGACCACAACAGACTCTGGATAGGAGACCCCTCATTTGTTTGCAATTCTGTTTCTGAACTGATAAGCAGCTCCCCAAAAGCGAGGGCTCACCCTAACAGCCTCTAAGCCCAGCACTGAGCCTGAGGCATGTGTGATGTCCTTAAGTCTGCGCTGAGTGCGCCCCTGGATAAGGAGAGGAAAGGAAGGACAAAGTGCACAAAAGAAGCCTATGTCTTGGCCCAGATCCCTGGGGCAAACTAAGAAAAAAGTAAGCTTACAGTAATGAGGTTCAACACAAAACTGGAAAGTTCACCGTCCCTGCAGGCATCCTTAACTGCTTCCAGAGAAGCAGAGCCACCCAGGGAAAAGCAAGAAAAAATTCTAGGTCCCTGGGCAGGGTCTGAGGTGAGAAAAACAAATCCACTGCTACAAAGGCTGTTGGAAGTCACCAATCCTACCTTGTCACTTTCTCGCTTACCTGCCCTGCTATGGTCCCTAACACCCCAGTCCCTAGCCCAGCTCAGCCTTGCACAGGCCCCCAGGTGCATCTAGGGGGGCTTGCAGGCTTTGCACTCTAATTACACCAAACTCACACGACCTGCTGTGTCATTCCTCCAAGCCTGCGTCTGGGATGCACGTACTTATTGGCAAGTCTGGCTACACTGGCTCAGTTCCTCTTCTTAGATGCAGTGCCTGGGCTCCCAGAACACCTAGCGCTAGGAATCATTTGGGCCCTCTACCCTGAGCATTCCAGTCCACTGAGGAGCCAATCCCCACCTCCAGGGAGCAGATTCCGCATCCCTGCACCCATAACACCTAGCACACTGTGTGGGACACAGGTATACAAATGCTTTCAGTGGTCCTATAAATGCTAACTGAAATGAAGTGAACATTGATAAGACTCCCACACATGAGCGCCAGAGGACCCAGGGGAAAGGGTAACTTAGGAGGCAACTAGGAAGAAAATCCCCAGTGGAGGTTTGCACTCAAACCAGCAGTGACCTAAAAGGCAAGTAACCTAAGAAGACTTTAAACCTGCTTCTTAACCTACGAAATAAGAGTAATTAATACCCAACTCACAGGATCACTAATGAGGAAAGCATAGTAGGCACTGGCACATAGTAGGCCCTCTTACAGACTCCCTCCCCTACACGCTAGTATTTCTCTCTTCTGCACGTTTAGGACCTTAAGCCCCTCCCGGGCTTTCTGCTCCAGTTTTCAGAGGGCTGCTCCCTACCCAGTTTTTTCACAATGCCTGGCTGCCAGCAACCCCCCAGTGGCATCCCTTCCGGTGCCCCACGGAGAACTCTGTGGAAAAGACTGAAACGGGGCCCTGAACTTGCAAGTAAGAGTAAGTCCGTAGGAGAAACCTCCTGGCTCCGCTCGGAGGCACCAACTTGGCAGGAGTTGGAAAAGCCACTTGGATTCCTTTCTCCCCAACTCCCCACCAATACCAAGGCGTCTGCTCTTCCAGGCTCTGTAGTGGTGTTCTGGGCACATTCAACTTCCTGTGTAGCTGGGGTACTGGAGAACAGCTGGGAAGTCGGTGGCAACAGGCCAGGTGGGAAGGGGCGGCAGCGCCGAGGGGGGGGGGGGTGCCAGGACGCTCGCCCGCGACACTCACGCGCGCAGCGAACCCCGGCCTCCGGCCTCTCCTGCGCGGGCCCAGCGGCTGCGGGAAACCGCTGAGGGCAGCCGCCCGGCCAGCCAGTGTTCCTCGGCTGCGCCCTCCCACCGCCAGCCCAGCTGGGCTTGGCCGCAGCGCCGCTCAGTCGCTGGACCCCTGCGCAACGCTTAAGTTGGGAGCCCGCTCTGCCGCGTGGGAGCGCGCCCACCGCCCACACCCACGGCCGCTTCGGCACACGGCAGGTGGGGAGAAACCGCTCAGGTGCCTGCATCTGGCGCCGGCTACCTGGGCGCAGCACCCACACGCCCGCCCTGGCTTCCCGCGAGCCCCGCGCGAGAACCGAGCCGCCAACAAACCTCTGCCCCGCGCCGGGCACACCGCCAAGCCGCGTACCTTGGGGGTCTGCACTTCAGGTCCCGGCGTCACCTCCAACTTCCATTTGGTGACCCAGAAGAACAGCAGCACGGTGATCCACAGGACCCCGAGGATCGGCAGCGCCAGGCGGCGAGTCAGGCGCCGCATGGTCCCCTCTGCCTCTTCCCGGCTGCGCTACGTCCCTGGGGCACCCCCCGGTGGCCAGGGCCGGCGGGGCGCGAGACGCGGACAGCGCCTCTCTCCGGAGAGCGCCAGCCCGAGGATGCGGGCGAGGGCGACGGGACTCTGCCAGGCGCCCCGTCCGCCTCGGAGAGAAGCGGGCCGGGCACTGGGGCGCTCGAGACGCAGCGGGGAAGGGCCGAGGGGCGGCCGAGCCGCGTGCCCGCTCCCGCCGGAGAGATGCGGTGGCCTCGGGATGCTCCCTGAGCCGCCGCCGCCGCCTTCGCTCTCCAGCCGCTGCCGAGAGGGAAACTGACTCGAACGGCAGGAGGGCGGAACGCCAGGCTGTGCCCGGCACCCCCAGAGGAGCTCGCGGAGAGCGGGGGAGGAGGCAGAGGAGAGAGGAGGGAGGGCGCGCCGACAGACAGAGCGACTCCGAAGGGGCCGGGCGGGAGCGCGCCGGGCGCTGGGAGGGGGTGCCACCGCCGCCCCCAGCGCTCGGGGCTGCTCAGCGCCGCCGCTCGCGGCCCGGGACTCGGCTCCGGGGCCCTCCTGGGTTGGGGCGGGGCGGGGCGGGAACTGTGCCTCAGCCGCCCGCCGCCCCAGCTGCCGGCGGGGACCGAAGGGAGGACGGCGCCGCCAGGAAGGGCAGTGCCTGGGAGCAGCGCTCGCTTGCTGCAGGGCTACACGTGGCGCGTACCCCGGGCGCCGCCGGCCGAGAGCCGCCGCGGGCCAGGTGGGACCGGAGGTGCCACCAACCCCGGGCCACTAGCCTGGCCATCCGGGATCAAGGTCGAGCTCAGCCAGCCCCCAGGCTACTGCTCTGCCTGCGTGCAGGTGTCTGGCAACTTTTTCTGTGTAGCTGAAAAGCTGAGCTAGTCTAAATTTAACTTTAAAGATGTCCTTTTAAAAATTAAGGTGCAATTATCTCCCTGAAGGTTTTTCTTTCCCTGTATGCAGCCAGCGCTTTGCGTTTACCAGGTGAGGGGCCCCAAAGGTGGGCTAATGAGCGTGCTTGGGAAAGAGCCTGTAGCTAGGGGGATATGGGGTGCAGAGTTATCTCTTCGAAGCCCTTTTCCCTACTGCCTTCTGGAAGTACAACCTCCTTTCACTTGCAGATTAAAACCAGTGAGTCTTCTAAATCTCACTCCTTTAGGCCTTTGCCTGATTAGAACAAAGAGACGTAACTAGACTAGCAATTCTTGACCTAGCTCAGTCATTCTAGCTGTGTGAATCATAGCTAAGTCCTTTATCTTCCCTGAGCCTTAAATTCCGTGTCTGTAAAATGGGAAAAACAATACCTCCTCTGACAATTGAGTACAGAGATGGGAGAGCTGAAGGCAAAGAACTGGCAGAGGGGACAGAAACCTTGCTCCACCTGGGGAACAGCAGCTGCTTCAACTGTGTCATTTTATTGCAAGGCATTATTGCCTCAACTTTCTTAAGGATGTGGGACAAGGCACTGGCTACTGCAGCCATCACCCTCCCTGTCTCTGTCCCCACCAAGCTCAGTGGAGGGGAAGCTCTCACATCTAACTGAGGGGAGATAGGTGTAAATAAGAACCCCAAAATTCCTTCTCCAGGAAGATAAAGCCCCCAAGACAGTATTGTCAGAAAGAGAGGAGCCTATGCAAAGCCTCCAGTATTGGGCATATTGCCCTCCAGCCATGGGACCATCCAACCTCACAGCCCCATAGCGTCCTTGACTGGGCTGTGGATAGGACATTTATGATCCCGGACAAGGGATATAACTCAGTATCGTGCCACCTGCCTGGAAAACAGGAGGTCTTGAGTTTGATTCCCAGCTCAAAAAAGCAAAACAAAGAAGTTTATGGTCAGAACAGCTATGTAAATCTAACAGCTGGGGAAAGCTGAGCCCTTTGGCCAGCCCATTTTGAAATGGAGCTGAGTCCCTAGACCACCACTGCCATGAACCCTAGGGGTGGTTTAATAGTTGCTTTTGTTAGAACCCCTCCCACTAAGGTTGGATATAGGTTCCCCTGCTAGGGCTTTGGTAGACTGCATTCCTGAGAGGGGTGGAGGAGCAGCAAGGGCACCCATCCCGGGGGCACCTCCAGCTCCCTGGATCTCTTCCAAGAGCCTCAACCTGAACTGCAGGCCTGGATGCGGCAGGCTCTGCAGGGGACCCCCAGGCGAGCTGCTGAGCTGCTGTCAGCTCCAGGCGGGAGCTGCTGCACCAGAGTCCATTGCTCAGCGCTTTGTGATGCTGCTTCTGAGTAACAGATGGCAGACAGTTACACAACACCACCACCAGGCTTTTGAGATGCTGGAGCCCCTTACTGCCTGCCGCCAAGGTGCCTCACTCCTAGTGTTTGGCACATGGGGAAACCAAGGCCCTAGGATGTAGCTGCTCCAGAGGGGGCCTGTACTACCCAGGACAACTGAGATTTCCTGCAAGGTGCTTCCTTCCCTGGAACATAGGGGAGATCCCCTGGGCTCCTGGGATCCGCCAGGAGAATGTAATTTGGCTGAGTGTCATTGCTTGAGCCAGACAAAGAGCATAATAGTCTGCGTTGATAAGTGAATTATCATTACATTTCAGATGGGTCTTCCAACATCTGAAGCCAACTACGTTTCTCTTGTAGGGCTTGGTCCTTGGGGGTTTCTCCTACACTCTAGTCTGTCCAGGGGTCCTCCATGCTCAGATATGGAAAACTCTTCAATAACCAGCTTAAATAACACAGAGTGCAGGTGATCCCATTGGGGCGTTTGCTACCATTGATGACTAGTCCAAGTTACTTGTTTTATCATCATAGCCAATATGGAGAGGAAAAGCATCTAGCAAAAAAAAAAAAAAATCTAACATGATAGGAAATGAAAAAAATAAATGTGCTCTGCATCAAGACTATCCTGGAGCCCTAAAGGGCATCTACCTCCCTATAGTATTCTCAAGCGAATCCCTCCTTTCTCTGCATCTCTGATTCCCTATCTGTGCTCTCATGTTTTCAGAAAAACCCTCCCAAGCTCACACATGCCAAGGTCTCACCTTCCTTATCCCTGGGTTGGGGCTGTGCCCATCACTCTGGTCATGGCAAGTTCTGTGTGAGCTGTTCTCTCCTCACAGCAGAAGACATTAAGGAGCAAATTGGATACTGGAGCAGATGTGAGTCATCATGTTAGTATAAAAACTATGGAATAAAACCCATTATGGCCCCGGAAAGCTGTGTAAAGCAGCATATGGAACAAATGTAAGCTGGGAACAGGAGGACGTGGTGGAGTCCAATGCGTATGCTCTCCAGCGGCGTTTGCTGTGGGTTTTCACACTCTGTCTCTCATTTCCCTTGGCTGTCCGGTCACTCTCACTCAGCTCACTGCAGAGGCTGCAGCCTTTGTTCCTTTTGGATCTGACTTCCAAGTCCCTCCTCCCTGCCCACTGTGCAACTTCATGGAGTAGATGTGTGTGTGTCTATTGGTGTGGCCATATGTGTATCTTGCCATCTGCACACTCATAGAAACTGTCACAACCAGTAAGATGACCCTGGGCACCCTAGTGAAATTTTATGCACAAAGGCCCAGGCAGTTTTCTGTGCAGGTCTTTACCTCTTCTGGGCCATAGGGAAAGGTAGCAGTGGCCAGCCAGATGGCAACACAGAGAGGAGATGAGAGAGGCACACATGCTGGCCTGGCCCTGGCAGGGTTCCCCAGCAGCAAAAAGAATGAGTAGCGAGAAGGCAAAGATGTCTGTTTTTATTCCACAGCTCTAAAGGAACAAGTCCTTGGGCCAACCCCTGCAGTGGGTGCTGATCTAATTCCCCAGCTGTAAATAATACATCAGCCCCCTTTTCCCCTGTGCTCCTCTCTCTTATCACTGTGGATCGAGTCAAAACCTCATGTCCCAGTATCCCGAAGGGGCCTTTTACACAATGAATGATGGAATAGTTAGGCCAATTGGTAAACAAGAATGAGCCATTATCAACTATTAAGCCCTCTCTCTGCAAAACCGGTGACCCTTTGCCAAAGGAATAAAGCCAGCCTGCCCTTCTTCTCATTTCTGATGGGTGATAGATAGATGGATTTATCTAAGGACTAAGGGACCTGACAGTCATCTTTCTGAATCTTCCTGTATCCATTAAACAATTCTTGTCTCTCTCCTGGTATCCTCAGTCCTTCCTGCCCCCTTTTATCTTATGCACCACTGTATAATTTGCTTGCTTGGAAGGGATTTATATCTTTGCATTTCAAAAGCCTGCTTCTTTCACTAGTTTGAAATGCCTCCAAACTTTCTTTATTCCTAACCCAAATGCCAAGTGTAAAACTTACTACTGCTACGATGATAAGTCTTTGCTAGTTGTGGAAGGTACTTTGATTTTCAGTGATGGTGTTCTGTATGGTGGCCTGAGGCTAGTTCCCTTAATCCCCATACAAAATGCAAAGTTCTGGCTTGAAGGAGTGACCCAGTTAGTTTAATATAAAGTGGAAGAAAATCATTTTGATGGGACCATCAAAGAAGAGAACAAGAAAAAGAGAAGGATCCAATGACACCTATGCCTGGGTTGCACCTATCAAATGTCTGTGAGATGTCGAGCCTCATCGACTCTGATGGTCCCTGACATATCATCTTTGACCGTCAAAGACAGCTTTTGGTAGGCTTGAGCATTAAACCTACCAAACTTTGGAGAGCTAAAGTCCTGGAAGAAACAGCACTGTGCTGGGGCTTCTCCAAACCATCTGCACCTTCAGCAGAGAGACAAGCCAAGCTTGCTTCAGGAATGGGCTGCAACCAAGCAGAAACAAGCTCCGGAGACCAAGAGCACAGCTTCCACCAAGTCACTAATGAGTGTTGTAGATTGAACAGGATGATCCTGCTCCAGTTTCCTTGGGGAAATCCTGGTTTCTGCTCATTCTCCAGCTGTAAAATTATTAATAAGGCCTCTATCCCTTTCCCAAAGATTCCTGCTATCATTGATGATAAGTTAGGTGGATGCTCTAACAACACTTCCAGTGAAGTTTCTAGAAAGAAGATTGCTTTTTCTAAATGACTAAAAATATGAGACTTTACTATTTGTGTGTGTGTGTGTGTGTGTGTGTGTTTAATTTGGGATACTCTAAATATTTGTGTGGGACACCATTCTGTGTAAATGATAATCAATAAATTTACTCAAGAGATAATATGGGCAAATAAAGACAGCTTTAAATGAGGGAATAATTATGTGACACACACCAACCAAATTTTACCTGATCCCATTTACTGAACTGAAAGAGTTTCACCTATGCAGCAGCTCACATACTCTAGGAACCAGCCAAGTTCCTTCATAGGGCAAAAGGTTCCTTAACCACCTTCCTCTCATGCAGATACTTGGGCCATAAAATTAACATGAATGAATAAAAAGGGGTGGTGTCATAGAATGAAAAATGTGAACACAGCAATAACAACAAACTTAATTCCCAGCCTTTGTTTTGAGGACACAGTGGGGAGTCACGAGGTCCAGGCTCTACCTGAGCCATCAACTCTGTCTGATTATTGCCAAGGCAGATAGAACGGTGGTGGAGTTTTCCATCTCAACAGAAGCCAGAAGCCCAGGTGATGCAGTAACCTTCCCTGTGGTTTCATTTTGTCTTTGTTGTTGCTGCTGCTATTTTTCATCAATAAGGACTGAGCCCAGGAACTTCTCATTGAACTACATCCTCAGCCTTCTTTTTTTTTTTTTTTTTAATTTTGAGACAAGATCTCAATAAGTCACTGCCCCTTGGATTTTAACTATTATTGACTAATCTATACTCCTCCCACCCCCAAAAATATAGGTCACTTAAACTAAACAGGTTTTTCATCTAGATCCAGCCTGCTTATTGCCAGTTTGCAGACCATACTTGGCCGTCAGCGTTTTAATAAAGCGCTAAGATGTTTATCTCAGTGCATACCATCTCCTCTCACGGAAACAAATATACCAGCTAGCACAGAAGGGAAAATGGACCAGATTACCTAAAGGTCCAAAGACGGGAACCATATGATTCAGGGCTCTTTGTTTGGCATGCGAGGAATATGCAGCCTAAAGAAACTGCATGATCTCCCTAGATTAAGACATGGTGTCTAGCTCACAGGCAATATCACACCTTCCCTGCTCACCCCATGCACCTAAGTGACATCTCTCTCTGGGTTTCACAGGCCACATGGAACACAGAGCTGAGAAATCAGGAGGGGGCATGGCTAATAAGCCTGAAAGTTTCCAAATAATCAGCAGAAAATCAACAGAGACACTGTGAGCACAGACTCTGGGAGACTTACAAATAAATACAAGATCTGTCTCTAGCTCTTCCAGAAAGTGTAAGCTAATAATAATAATAATAATAATAATAATAATAATAATTTCAGGCCCTGAAAGACAGGGTCCTTCCTTCTCTTATGTTTCTGTTGGGTGGCACAATGACTCCTAGAGAGAAGGGCTTCTGTCCACCTCAGAAATAGTGCCACCGTAGTCGCAGGAAAGTCACCTGTGCAGCCGCTCTCTGCACCTGGTTTCCATTTCCCTCTCTAAGCACAGTACAAATATTAATTAAACAAAGATTATTTGAAAAGCACATCTAGCATTTGAACTCAACTGAGCTGCATTGTAGAATGATATTAATATCACCCTCCTCCTATGGCAGAATAGTGTTTTTAAAAAATAATAAATACACTTTTCCTCTTCTTTGCAGTTTTCCCCATGCAATTTACTTTGCCCATCCTCTGGCTATCTCACCCTTTGTGTCATAATTTTCAGGAGACAAGTGAAAATAATATTTTTTTCTTGTGCTCCACAGAGCCAAATCCCTTTTTCTGGCTTGATCCGACAAAGGCCAGTTTGAGCGGTAATGGAAAGGAGCCCTAGGTATGGTCCAAGCACAAATCCTCAGGGAGAAATAATGCATGTCTTTGGGGAAAAAGAAATCGTTTACACTTATGAGCTGGGAGATTTTCAATTTATGAAGGTTTCCTATTTCTTTTGATTGCTGAGATAACTGCATTCCAGAAAGGTTAGGCTGCTTCTTACTAAGGCAGCGTTGCTACTTGGATCTGAGATGCAGATTCAAACCTGATGAGTGACAGGCATTCCTCGCCAGACCCTGGAACACCCCTCCCCTGGGGGTGGGATTTTGGAGCAGTGAGGATCAAAGGGTTAAAATCCATTACCCAGAGATGGGAAAGTTCCTCTCAGTGATTTCTTCCCTCGTCATTGCTCTCAGGCCTGAATTCCAAATTGATTTCCTTAATAACTATTAAAGATCTTTTTAATTAAACCGGGCGTCCTCTTCCTTGGCAAACTTTTCTTGATGACATCTCTGGTTAATTAAAGGTTTAAACTGCAAAGACATATTACATAAGAGCAACGGAGGCTGCTTTATGGCGTGCCAGGGAAGGATCCTGCTGATTCCTGCAGCAGAACCCCGGCAATGCTGGAGAGCAGTGCTCGGCTCTCAGCTTCCTTTAAGGCATCAAAGGCCCCAGAAAGTGTTAACAAAGATCACTAGGAGAAGGACATGATTTTTCTGTTTCCTGACGTTCGGTTTCCCTTTCCTGCTTGCTGGGAAGTGCTCATCAGGTGTTTCTCATTAAAAACCTGGCTCATTTGGACCATAATTCACTGAGGCTGGCTAAACGTTTTTACCTTTTCATCCAAAATTCCTCAGTGGATATTGATAAATTTATAATAAGACAAGAAAGGACAAAAGCTTTTCTTCCCACTCTTTAATAAAATGCAGCAGCTTTTACAAGAGGATATGCCCATTTCTCAGGAAATAAACTAGTTCATGCTTTATGCACTTATTTACTTATTTACACTGTTGTCAAATTCATTAGAAAATGACACTGCTTCATTCACCCTCTATCTTCCAGTGCATTTTGCCACCAGGTTCTCTGTTTTGAAATGGTAAGGTTGTTTACGGCCATACCATGTCCTGAATGCATCTGATCTCCCATGATATGGTATATAAAATGTCACAAAGGAACAGAACTTTTCTTTGTGCAAAATTAAACAGTTCATAACCTCTGAATCAAACCCATGACCTTGGGTTTGTGGTTATCATGATCTAAAGCAATATTGCCTAAACTTAGATATGCACTGGAATTATCTTTAATGTTGCAAAAATCGCAAGCATCTCCTACACCCTAAGCCTGCTGAAATTTTTATAAGTTAGATCACAAGAGCCCCAAGTCTGAGAATCAGTGAGGGCCTCCTATAGGTCTCCTTCAAGTGGAAATAGTATCCCATTTTTTCAGTATTTTGGTCTAAAATACAACTCAAGGGCCGGCGAGATAGCTCAGTGGGCTGAGCACCTGCTTAGGCAAGCTCCAGGGCCGTAGTTTGATCCCTGGCACCACACGCTGTGACACTGAGCGAGTGACCAAATCCAGGCGTGGTGGCGTAGGCCTGTAATCCCAGTGCTAGGGAGGCTGAAAACAGGAGGGTCACTAGGAGTTCAAGCTGAGTAGTGAGACCCTGCACATCCATACACACACACACACACACACACACACACACACACACACACACACCCCTCAGGCTGGCAAAATGAGTAAAAGGAGATGGAACTTCACCAATATTGCTGAGAGAAAATAGCTCTAATTCTGATGAGACCCTAAGAAGGAGATTAAAATTTTTTTTTAATTTTTTTTTAAAAGCTGAAGCCAGGAATATGGACGACCCCCTACTATAATCAGATGGGGCTCAAGAATTACTTCTAGATTGCAGTGGTCAGTGGCACACAGGTCTACATCAGTGGTTCTCAAACCATAATGAAAATCAGAATCACCCCAAAGGTTACATCCTGGCTATCTCATTATAAAAAATTTCCAACATATGTATAAAAATAGAACAGCAGCAGACTCAATCATAAATATATTATACCTACAACCTAGATTCAAAAATTGTTAGCTTTTGCCAGAGAGGTATGTGCCCACACATGCTTGGGTATGTGGTATTATATTTTTAAAAAGTAAATGCTTAATACTTTCTAGGATATATTATAGTAAAAGAGACATTGCCTTCAAAATCTGCCCCCCACTCCAAACACACTTAGCCTACGGCTCTTGACACTTTTTCAAATCGTTCTGGAATTTCTTTTCCATAAGTTCCATAAGTGCCAGCATTGTCAGAGTTTGCTTATTAGCTAGAATCAATTGAAAACATACTGTTTGTGGTCATTTTGACTTGGAGAAAGAGCCGAAGTTGCCCTGTGCCAGACCTAATGAACAAGGTGGAGGAGGATGCACTATGATGATTTCTACTGAAATTGCCATGAACATTTTGAATCACTGCAGGACCTTGAGGTCAGTACACAAAGACATGAAAAAGGACTTCCAAAGCTATTTCAGAGAGTGACAGGGACAACAAAATAGGTGTGTTTGCAGCAAGAGGGATGAATGGCACTGCATCTGTTATTGAAATAATTTTAAATGTAAACCCCCTATTTTTGTGATCATGTCTCATATGTAATTGCTGAACAGTTAAAAGGTAAATAACAGATGTCATGATCCATAGCACCTTTATTAGCTTTTCTGCTACTACGGCAGACACTTGAGATCATCAACTTATTTGTAAAAGGTTTATTTTGGCTCATGGTTCTGGAAGTCCCATGCTATGACCAATTGGCCCCACAGCTCTGGGCCAGTGGGAAGGTCACATATCATGCTGGACACATGGGCATAGCAACACCTCTCATCTCAGGGCCAGGAAGGGAGGAAGAGGAAGGGTCAAGGTCCCATAATCCTCTGAAAGTGGGCCTGACAACCTCTGGAGAGGCCTCATCCCTAATCTTCCACCATCTCTCAAAAGCACATCTAGCCTTTAGCACATTTGACTGAGGGGGGACACTCAGCACCCAAACTATAGCAGCGCTTAGAATACAACCCTAAGTGATGCACAGAGACTTCAGCTTGCATTCCTCCAAAATAAGGGCATTCTCCAACATAACATACCTTTGACCTCATTATCACAGCTAAGTGGATTTCAAATAATGCCCTAAGATCTAACAACATCCATGGCATAATTGGGTTTCCATGAAATTTAAAAAAACAAAAAGAAAAAGAAAAGAGAAAAGAGGAAAGCTAGGAAAGGCAAACCCCTGGGTCAGATTCCCTCAAATTTTGGTTCAGTGCAATGATGATAGTGTTTTAAGAAACACTGCTATGGATGTTTAGAATGTTTTTCCAGTAACTGAAAGCTCACTTTTTTGCCCACTACTTGAAAATGCTTGGCCATCCTCATGGCACTTGCAGTCATTACTCTACCCCATGCCCTTAGCAGCGTTGCGTCAAGGTGGGTAGATGTGTAGCTCACCGCGGTGGCTTACAAGGAGGGACAGGCTGGGCAATTTCCCTCTGCTTCTGATGCTGCCTATGTGATTTGTGGCATGAGACCAAACCCCTCTCTGCCCTTCCATGTCTTCATCTGTAAAGTGAAGAACTAAATCAATGGTCTCTGACAGTCTTTCCTTCTCAGCTTTTTATTCAATGCATTTCTGACTCCCTTCCTGAAACTCCTTATCCATCTCCATTGGCTCCATTGCAAATTTATAGGGAAGCTATAGTCATGAGGGAAATGCACACTATTAGAATATTGTTGAGAAAGAGATGAATGTGACAGAAATTTTCCCAGAATGCTGAGCATCTGCCTCCTGTGCTTGCTCTCTGGGGGGCTAGGGTTACAGAGAAGTGGAATTCTCCATGACAGGGCAGGGTCTGGGGCCCCTCATCCTCATGCCTTTGAAAGAAAACAGCAGATTCGAAGGCTACATACATCACTGATAAAGTCAATAACAGCAAGGCTAAGTTTTGTTAAAGACCCCCACTTAATTTCCCAGGTGACCCAACACCCACCTCCCTACACACAGGCACTCTGTGTTTCCACAGTCCCTGTCAAATTCCCACGTTCTCCAGGACCACTCCATGCAGCCCTGGGGCTGTGAGGTGAAACGAAGATGATTTAAAATTCTTCACCTCAAGAAACTTTCATTTCATATATATTGTGTGAATATTTTACCATCACAGCATACTCATGCTTTCCTTGTGTAATTAAAAATAATTAAAATCCTTGACAACTGAAGTGTGTGTGTGAGAAAGAGAGAGACAGAGACAGAGACAGAGGCAGAGACAGAGACAGAGAAAGAGAGAGACAAAGAGACTAAGTTGGGTGCAGGGATGTGCTATTTCATTTATGGAAACTGAATGGAAAGGACTTACATGCTAAAGCAACAATAATAATGCTTAAAGCCCTTAGACAGAGACCATGAGCACATGACGAAAACTAAAGCCAGATAACCAGGCTCTTTTAAGAACACTGTACATTTCCTCCAGACATGGTTGTTTGGAATATACCTCTCATAGTGTCCCTCAGGACACCCCACCAGAGCAACAATAATGGTGTTTATGGAGCAGGATCCTTCTTTAAAAGTCCTTTGCCCTCATTACGAGGTGAATCACCCCTGGCAGATTCTCTTTGTACTTAAGGGAAAGAACTAGTGGCATGAGGGTGATGGGCCTGAGATCGCAAAGCCCAGAAGTCTCACAGAGGAGAGTTAATCTCCAGCACTTTCTCCATGAGGGAGTCCTGTGCCTGGAGATGAACTCTCTTTATGGACTATCAGATATCTAAGGTTAGTTGGGCAGGGTTCTACTACTCCCTAATCTGCCTTTCTGGGTCTCTGTGTGTTCTGGCTTTGGGGACATCCCCCGTCCATAATCAGCTGAGTTAGCTCGAAAGATGGAGTTGGAGGGACAAATTTTAAAATCTTAGGACCAACCAAAAGTAATTCTGAATAATGGAGATCCAAACGGAAGGCAGGCCTCAAAGGACACAAACTGGCTTAAGTCAGGATTTAGAGACAGCGCATATAAGACACCCTGAGAGGGGATCATAAGGGGTTACAAAGTACTGCTGCCCAGCAGTGTGATGAAGCTGAAGCTATGCCCTAGAAAGAAGGGCTGTTTTCTGTACCTTCCTAGCCTCATCATTTAATGTTATATCAGGCACATTAAAAATACCCAATGGGATCTTTGTTTAATGAATCTGTTGTATTTTTTAAAGCAAATACCAATTTCCACTCCAGTGGTCTCAAGAGGAGAGATGTAAAGGGATGGGCTCAAGAAAGAAAGCCCTACCCTGCCCCTCACAGGACACAGTGGTCTCTATAACCCTGGTGGGCCCATAGCGCTCAATTAGCGGTCAACATCTGAGCACTTGGGAATGTTCTTGCCCCAAGAAGGGGCTGCATGAGCCCCTCCCAGCAGAGCACAGAGCACTAGTTATTTCTTCCCCAAACTCACTTGTACTTTGCTTTGCATTCAGATATTGCACTCTGCCAATCACAGCAGTTCTGCAGTACAGAGCTGGGATCACCCCTGGGAGCTCATTCTTGGTTTTCTGTGAGCTGCCTCAGTTCCTTTTAATAGTTTGCCTTGGTTCTATCAACCACAGTAATGTTCAGTAGCTTGCAACTTGGACTTGTTTGATCCAGAGCAAAGTGCTTCTCTTCTGGGTTTGGTTCCTCGTCTTTCAGTGCCATTCATTCTCTGAGAATAGAAGA
>PVKN010004523.1:0-33281 GCA_004027915.1 Capromys pilorides
AGTTGAAAAGTGAATAGAAGCCTGTTAGCCTGTTATAAATGTCTTATATATTCTACTCAAACTACATATATACACATTTGCATGTATTATGTACAAATACTAATATAAGGTACATGTGTATGATTTATGTACATGCATATGCACACATATATGTGTACATATAGATCATATATAAAACATTTATGTCAGTTCTTACTACATATAATAGGAGGAAACTTTTTCCTATTTTACTGAAGAATAACATATCTCAAAAAAAGGGGAAGAACATTGCTTAGGGTTGTAAAACCAGGGAAGAACGTGTCACCCAAAGATAAAATTACAACCAATTAAGCTGCAGATTAGATTGGCTCTCATTTGTGACCCATGAGTCCGGCTGCCCTCATCTGACTAAACAGAATAAGGGCTCCCACTGAGCAGTTACACAACAGGGGCTCTTAAAGAGGGAACAAAAATACAGAACAATAAGAAAAAAGTGGTTAACTTTAGGTTTAGACTACTTATAATGTTCAGTTATACTATTAGATTACATTAGGATGTAATGTTCAGATGACTTTTTTTTTTAATGAGCAGAATATATTTATTGGGGGAAAGAAATTTCCTGTCTAAGAGAGGGACAAAAGGAGCACCCAAGCAGGTTAAACGGGTTGTCCCCAGGAAACTGTCTCTTCTAGGGACTTTCATAGAGGAAAGCCACGTGGTGTAGCAGGTGTAAGGTGGTGGAGAACGTGGGAACTAGCTTAGGTGGGCATGAAGTGGGACAAAACTATAGTTAACCAATGAGATTACAAGCACCATTGCTCAGGTAAAATTGACTAAATCCAGTATCAAATGGGGAAGCAAGTCACTTAGCAAGCAGGCATGAATATGGAACAGGGTCCCTTCCTGTTTGGGATTGGGTTGTTGACTCAGTTGGGCTCTTTCAAGGTGATTGATACCTATTTAGAATATCAATCCCTGATGCCTATCCTTAGGGAAGAATGTAGCTGTATTTGTTTCTTCTTGTCAAGTTGCAAAGTTACCTTTTATTCCATATTGTCTCCTTGAGGGCCTGGCCCTGTCTGTCTGCCTATGATGTTTCTATCTAATTCAGCTACCTACATTTCCTCCTCTGAAGAAGTAATCCGAAGTGCCATAAGTAAACGATGGGTGATGACCACTCTGGCTTCTTCAGGCTGAAAGAGGTCATAGCTTTGGACTAGCAGTCAGAGATACTCTCCAGAGCTTCTACCTAAAGGCCCTCAATAGATACCAGGCATTTTTGTCTTGGAGAAGACTTCTTTATGCTGGCTAAAACTGGCTTCTTGGGCAGTTTGGCTATTATATCTCTCCTGATATCTGGAATATTAGAGAGCAATTTAATTTGGACATGGCTGTGTGGAAATGAGCAACTACAAGTTGGTCTGGTCTGTTGGTACCCAGTGCAGGAATTCAGTTCAAATCAATCACCTGCAATAATTTCATTTAACCTAAGCATCCGTCTAAGGCTACTTTCTTAATCACCATAGTAACATTTCTCGTAAAAGACATCAAAATCAGTGGCACAGACTAACCTAGACTCAGGTCTAGCCTCTGGTAGGAAGGATAGCCTGTCAAGACAAAAATCTGTGCAACTTCGTGCTTTAAATAACTGTGAAGCTGTAGTTGCCTTCGGCATATCTAGAACGTAAATAAAAGGTGGCTTACAAAAGCATGAGGTATTTGTTTTCATTGCTTCATAAAATTTTCATGTCATCAAATGCAGATTTTACTACTTCTTTAAAATATGCCTCACATCCTACTGTAGTATTGTTGAATTTATGTTAGGAAGCCTTGATTAAATTACTCAAGGGCCTTGAAAAGGTGTGGAGATAAAGAGACTTTGAGAGCAAGGACTCTTCCTTCCACTCATCAGCATTCAGTTCAGGCCATTGATAGGAAGAAAAGTTTGACTCTTCCTTCTCAATACAGCTATGTGACATTTAGGAATCTGAAAAGATTCCTAAAATATAGTGTGACCCATGAAAGAGACCAAGGAAAAGCTTCAGTGACCCTGTCATTCCTTCAAAGATTCTTCCACTTGGGTTCGCTATTACCTTGGGTAATTAGAAGAATAAAGCTGGGATGGAAATACGTCCCTCTGAAGTGAGCCACGTGTCTGTGCCTAGGCTGAGCGCCTCTCTGTGGCGCCCCCTCCCCTCATGTGTGCCCATCTGCTGGCCAGCAGCTTCTGGAGCATCCACCCTGCACTGGGCAGCTGTGTACCTGGCTATGATGGCTTAGTGTCTCCAGAAGGTGCAGGTGGCTTTGTTCACACTGGCACCGAGGACAACACCGAGGCTAGGAGCAGTGGCCCGCCTTCAGTACTGCCAGCTGGGATGGGGCTGGCTCCACACCTCAGGCCCTCTTGCTCCAAAGCTAACAGTCTCTCCTCTGCATAGTCTCCTAATTCAGGACTTCATTTGAGTTAAAACTTGACCACCCCCCTCCTTCACTCATGTTGGTTTTAGATAATAATTAAAAAGTTTAAATTAGTGTTTCTTGCAGCCATATGACCATGTTCGATCCCTGACCCCTCCTCCCACATTCTTGCTGCTTCTTCCTTCTTGCAAGGGAATGTGATTATTCACAGCTCACTAGTTTCCCACCCACTCAGCCCCTTCTCAGAGGTCACAGAATCCACTATCCATTATGTATTAGCAAGACAAGGCATCCCTCACATGATCTCCACAGCAGCGGAGCATCAGAGTCTCACCAGTATCTCTGTCAAGTAGGATGCGGCCCCTGAATTTGCTGCGGTTCCTGGAGAAGCCAGTGTTGTGGAGTCTGTTTTCCAGGGAAAACATTCTGCTGCTTGGCCCTTAATCTTATCCCATGGCCTCTGCTATCACTCATCCGGGCATCTGGAAGGATGACATAATGAGCCTGTCAGGCATAAAGGATGCTATTTTCTATGCCAAGAGCAAATCAGTATAAGCCTCCAGGGGAAAGAAACTGAGTTAGAGCTTTATCAGGAAGCAAAGTAAAGATCTGTGTAGATGTCCAGGAAAGGCTCGGGATAGCATTCTGCTTCAGGACCGAGTTGTGTTGTATGTGACTTCAGACACATGATGTCATCTGCCCCACAATATAAGCAGTACTGTCCCCCAAAATAATTCACCCTGCTGCAATACACTTCCCCTACAATAAAAGCTACTACTGTGTAAATGACAAATGTTTAGGATCTACCTCTCCATAAGGGATTATTCATAAAAGAAAAGCTTCTTTTGCATTCTCTGTACTGCGCTTAGATTTTAACCACATTTTTCCAGTCTTCTCAATGACTTCCAACTACAAAGTCCTGGTTCCTGGGAGCTTGTGGCTAGAATCAGGGTAGCTGCATTAGCCAGCATACCTTGAATAGATTCTGGTCTGGAAGTAACATTGCATTCCTTTTTCATTTTTTATTAATGAATGTTTGTATTCTACAATAGTGATATTCTTTGGGGGAAATCGATACATTCACACAATAGAGCTTGTACATTTTCAACCTCTGTATGCCTTTCCCTTTCCTCCCCTTTGTTCACCCACTTCCCTATAATCAAGAATTTGCCTTCCCATTTCCTAGCATTTATTTATTTGTTTATGTTTTGGGTTCTTATATAAGAGAAAGCATGCAATATTTAACTTTCTAAGTCTGGCTTATTTTGTTTAGCATTCCATTTTAAAAGCAAGGTTGCAATGGATTCAGGGTGTGCCGAGTAGATCTACTTGCAGTTGGGTTTTGGTTTTGTTTTATTTTCTACCTGCAAATTTCCTGGTAGGGTATTGTTGGAGCCTAGCTGTGCTTCTAAAGAGCTTTTGCAGTGAAGGGTGAAGATTATGTTAGGCTTGTTGTGCTGTGTTTGTTGTTATTCTTCTGTGGGGTCATTACCAGGAGCAATCCACTCTGTGTACAGCAGTGACCCTTCGGGGAAGGCATCTCCACTGAGAAACAGCTGAGTGGTCCTGCGTCCTGTGGCATGGGCTTGGGATGTGTTTTCTGGGGTTCTGAATGACTGTTTTCTGAGTCAGCGTCTTGAAGCAAGTGGGTGCTACTTTTAGGTTTCAGCCTAACGGATGAAGAAAAGAAAGGCTCGAAGTATGTCTTGCTCTAGATGTGTACCCAGATCACTCGCCGAGTTGGTGGGGCTGTGCTTCAGCACGCCAAGCCTCAAGAGTGCGTTCTTGTGCTGGTTACCATATCTGGATCTAACTTTGTGTCTGTGCTGTGGGCTCACCCGGGATACTGGGCCAAAGGAAGGAACAGAGGTGATGGGCAGAGGGTCACAAGGAACTACACATACTGGGGATCAAAGCTGTGATGATGAAGAGCCCACCCTGATGCCCCCAGACGCAGTTTTAGATCAGTAGAGCTATGGAAAAATGAATAGGTAGGTGATAAAGCAAGATTTTTCAAACACATTAACTGCAAGGCCTGTGTGGTGGGTGGGAATAAGGATGTTCATTCTACATTTCTTCCATTTTTTTGAAGTTTGAAATTGTTTTATGGGCTCATGTTAAAAGAACAAAAAGAAATGCGTGAATTCGTATCTGTAGAGCTATCGGTCAGTTCCAGAAAAATACATTTACTTCAAAGATGTGAGCGAACAGTAAGATGGAGCTCTCCGCTTGTAATTTGATAATGCATTTGTGTTTGTTTTGAATTCATCACACCAGTAGCTGCTAATAAAGAATTTGAAATTAGCAAGTGTAGTGTGATAAAATGTTTCTAATTCAAAGCTGCAAGATTGTTATTAGTATTGATACAAACTGCAGTGTACTCAAACCCTGTTAGATGAAGTGCTCCAAATCGGGCACTTTCAATCTTTATAACATTTCAAATTACAACACTAATGGTGCCTAGCACCATGCTACAGGTTGGGGACCACTAGGTCTATTATGTAGATAAAAACCTGAGTTTACCAGAGTCCACAGGTGCTGCCAGGATCACCCATTCGGGAGTGTTGTCAGGATTACGTATGTGCATATGAGCGTCTGCCCTGTTGTCACTGGGCCTTCGCTGCTTGGAGTGCGGTCTTGGGCAGCAGCCTCTGCTGATCAGATACTATTTGAAATGCAGGAGACTGGGCCTGCGCAGAGCTGCAGGGTAGAATCTGTATTCTGAGGGGGTGTTAGCTGTCCCTGTGTGCATCGGTCTGAGCAGCGTTGCCCTGGCCCACACTTTCTGGGGAATTAGGTCCACCTCCTCCTGGTATAAACACAGGACATCTGAGAATCAGTGAACATAAGCATTTCTTTTCTCTCAAAAGTGCAGCTACAGGGCTGGGGAAATAGCTCAGTTGTCTAAGTGCCTGCCTGGCAAGCACAAGGTTCTGAGTTTGACCCTTGGAACTGCATTCTGTGTCAGCCACTGAAACCACGGTGGTGCACGCCTGTAATCCCAGGGCTGGGGAGGTTGGAGCAGGAGGATCACTACAAGTTCTAGCTGTGTAGTGACACTTGCCCTGCATCAAATAAACAAATGAGTAAATTAAAAAAGATTTTTAAAAAATTGCAGCTGCAGAGCTGAGCATGGTTACCTTCCTTTCCCGCAGATCCAGAGTAAAGACAGTGAGCCAGCGCTTCTGCCTCTGGCTGTCTGCGGGATGAAGGGCCATTTCCCCAGCTCACCTGGCTGTGTGACTCCATTTCTTCCTCAACCAAGTGGAGCATCAGTTCTGGTTCTACCTCTTCTTAGAAAGGCAGAGTGGGGGTGGGCACACCAGAAGGAACCCAGTGCTCTCTCAGGGCCAAGAATGCTGGCCCTTGAGCCTTTGCTCTACTGGGAAGGTCCTCCGGGCTCTGGCTCCTTCACCTTTCCTCACTCTCCTCAGGTTTGAGTAGCTGGGGTGGGCATTGGCTGAGCGTTAACTGTTCACAGCTCTCAGGTTACTTGGCTGGGACCCTCCCTGCCTGCATCCTCCAGGAGAGAAGGGGGGGGAGTCAGTGTCAGGTATTGGCCTGAGCCAAGTATAAGACCTTCTCCTATCTGCAACACGAGATCTAAAGTTGAGCAATAATATCAAGACCATTGGTTGACCTGCTCTGAAGCTCACGGCCAGCCTCTTTACAAACACTATCTTCATTGAATCTTTGCAATTCTCTCCAAAGGCAGGTATTTCCCATTTATAGACAAGGAAAGCTGAATCCTCAAGAAGTGAAATGGTGCAGTTAAGGTGCTCCTAACTGCCATTAGAAAGTTGTTACTTTCCATAAGACCTGGTTTGCCAGAAACCTGTCTTATACAAATTGCAATGCCTTCCCTCAGAGTTTCGTTGTTTGAAACAACTTTATTTTTTTCTACCAATTGCCTGGGGTCCTGGAAGGAGAAAAGATGACAAGTCACTCATGGTTGAAATTAGCTTGGGGATTTTTGCTTTGAGCTAAGGAGCAGGTATTCGGGTGCCTAACATACTGTGTCTCTTTTCTGTGTCTTCTGTGACATGAACTGAAAAAAAGAAACTAAATGAGAATCAATGAGCCGTTCTGAAAAACATTTTAAAGAAACCCAAAGTTTGCTGTCTTCTGCAGGACATTTTCAACAAAGAAATAGTTTTAGTGTGAATTATTTTGGGGAGTTAAAAACAGCCAGCTCTCTTTCTATTTTCTGTTTTAGTGCTTAGAAAGACTTTCGAGCCTGCAGAGCCCACCCATTGCTCCTTCTGACACCTGCAGGTGCTTTTGGTGGACAGAAGTTCTTTGTGCACTAGAGCTCTCCTCCAAAGTGACAGCCACCCAGGGGAGGGGAGCTCACAGAGCTCCTTGTCTTTGATTACGGTGTGAGTGGGAGTGCTTCCTATAGCCAGTCAGTCTGGGAAAAAATGGTGACTTTAAATTTGTCTTCATCTTCTTCCCATTCACCCTCTGTGAGACTGGATGGTCATTTGGGAGACACTGGAAGACAGAGGTTAGAGCACCATGGCAAGGGCTCGGGCCCAGACACGCCTGGCTCTGTGGCCCTCAGACCACCACTTGGTAGTTTTCTGAGTAGAGACCTGCTTCTCTAGCTCCCAGTTTCTGTAGTTGTAGGATGGACACAATTGCATATTTTATACTGTTAAATAACTCCCCAGAGGGACAGGAGAGACATCTACAGCTCACTGCTGGGATATCGGGTGGGAAAAGGCTGCCTATTTAGGCTTCTAGGCGTTAGAAGTCAGTAAATACTGAGCATTAAGATGAGTGAGACTGCCTCAGTCAGAGAGAAGGGATTCAATTCGGAAAGATGAAAAACCTTACGTCATATTCAAGGAGCCAGTTGTAGGTGCAGTAAGTCAGGGAGCCACAGGACAGAAATGCCTTTGAGACTGGCTGGGGCACCACAGCTGTTCCTCAGGACAGTCCTCACCAGCTGTGTGGAGGCTCAGGGCTGGCACATAGGCCTTAGGATCTGGAGACAAGCCTAAAGCTGGCCAGCGTGTCCCTGAGGGACATCAAGCAGCAGCTGGTGAGCATGTGATCCTGGCTGGAGTGAGATCAGGATAATGAGGAAGAGCCCAGGGCAGGAGACCTGGTGGAGCCCCACATTAGTCTAAACTCTGTGTCCTTGCACAGGCGCCTCATATCTGGGCCTCAGTTCCAGAAATCACTTTGGAAGGAAGTGTAGCTTACTAGCATATCACCAAGCCTCCTTTTGTAGAACACATTTTCAAAACAGAAAAATTAAGAAAAAATTACATTTTTAAGATCTGAAGAGTTATCACACCGGCCCATGTTTTGGCTTGCTCTGGCCTCTGGGCTCACTTTGTTGCTATGTTTGGTAAAGAAACCCTTATCTGGGATGAGAATGGATGAACAACTTGGTGTACATAAACTAGCATATGGGGACCTTGCGGTGGAAACCGGCCAACCCTTCCCACAGAGCGGTCTAGATAACAGGCCACAAGATTAAATGGCTTTCATGAGAATAGTGAAGAAAACAATTTCCCTCGGGGCTGGCTACAGAAGGAAGATAAAAGAACTGGAAGACGGAGAAAAGTACACAAAAATATAAAAGGAGTTGATGAGAAATGTGAGTGTGCCCAGTGATGGAGTGATGGGTGGAAAAAGTCACACTATAAAAAAATAATAAGCTGTGGAAAAAGAATGGAGCAATGGTCATGGAAAGACCGAGTGAGATCACATAAAAACCTTCAAGAGCAGGCTGGGAAGAATAAGGCTTTATAAGTTTAATGTTGGGACTGGATTCTGACCACCTGTGGGGAGTAGTTGGCAGGGGCTGACTAGAGGTCTGTTTTGCCTTCTTGGCAGGAGCCGGATTGTTATGTTAATGTTCCACTGGCTAAGTGTTAAGTGCTGAGTTTAAATAGAAAGGGTTTTGCATTAGGGAAAATTCCCAGCCTCAGATTCCTTTTCAGACCATTCAGTCCATTACAGACATCAGACTTGACCCTCAAGTTCTAAGAAATCATTAGTATCATGGTGGATACTAGAAGCATTCTGTGAAAACTAAGAGAACCTACTGGAAACTCTCCCCCAGGTGGTTTATGAACAGACAGAGTGTCTGCAGGGTAGGACTGGGACCCAGGAACACACACAGGGCCAAAGAGGAGGCTTCTGAGACAGCCTCGCTGCACAGCGCACAAGCACCCACCTCGTGGCGTCTACCTGCGCCATCGCTTTTCTGTTAACATTAGCATCTCCTTAAAGATCATTCCACTGCCTTGACTCTTCAAGTATTTTAGCTGTCATCGAGCAGAGGGAACCCCAAATCCCAGGTACTCAGAGTGAAATGCACCAATCATCAGTGCATTATTAAAATGGATCTTTTAAACTTAAAAACTGTTGACTCATTCTTCATATTTTTTTCTTTTTTTCTTTTTTTTTTTTTTTTAAGACAACATCTCTACAGTCTAGACTTAATGCTCATTCCTTTGATACCTTCTGGATAGCATTTCAGTAATGGTTTTGGGTGAAAGCTATAGATTAGGCCAATATACAATTTGTGATTTACTCATGACCCTGAAGTTGTGCTCTTTAGTGTTAAAAGACCAGATCACTTAATTGCGTGCACCCAGTGCTGCAGCTCTCCCACTCCCCCTGCAGCTCCCCTGTTCCTGCCTATCAGATGGCCTCTTCTCCTCACAGCACCTTTCTTCACTTGCCCTGCTATATGCACAGACTCAAACAGTGGGATAAAGTGGATTTTTCCATGATAGTGATAAAGGAACTTGGTTAAAATAAAGCCCCCATGGTAACCACCAGGCTGATAAATCAATAGTTTTTTGGTAAATAATATTAAAGTTTGTGAGCTAGAGATTCTGTGAGTGAGAGATTCTGGTTGGGCTGTTTATTCTCCAGTCTTAAGTTAAGCAGTGAGAACTACTAGCACCTATCAGATCACTCAGATACCATTTGAGCAATCACTTCACATTCTAGAATATTCGTTGAGCCTCACTTCAGCATTCAGTATGAACCCAAATGGAATCGCAGAGATTTCTATACTTCCTCCCATCAAATATTGATTTGCACAGCAAGGACTAAAGTTTTACTCTGCTAAAACTGAGCAACTATTTTACATTTCTTTTATTAAAAACCAGACTCATTTGACATTTAATCATCTCTACTTTACAATGTGGTACTTTCCATGTATTCCATAAAATGCTAGTTAACTTCAATCCACATCCCAGTGGCAGTTAACATTTGAAGCATCTTCTTTAGAAGTATGTGCTCCTAGAGAAATTAATTAGCACATTAAATTCCCTAATGAGGCACCGGACGACAGAGATGGTTAAAGGCAGAGACTTCCAATATCACTATTTGTACTTGCCCCAGAGGTTCCACAATTAGCATAAATTGTATTGGAGAGAATTTTAATTGAGGAGATGGAGAAGGTTCAAGAAATATATAGGATAAAGATGTGTATGGGGAGCTCACTGTCCTTGTATGCATAGGGCAGGTACAACCAATAAGACAAACTCATAGCCCATGGACTTAAAGTCTTACATACCTACTAGACGATGTAGGGAAGTCAAGATCTAAGACAATGTTTTGAAAAATTCAGAAAGTCAGAAGTGGAAGGATAAAGAGAAGCTGACGGTATGCCCTCAGTGGGGGAAGAAGTGGGGAGCTGGGCGGCTGCTCTCAGGTGTTCCCCAGGCACCTGCTGTCTGCAGAAAAAGCTGCCCAGTACTGCAGGTGTCAGTGATGAATAATGCTTCAGCACTCGCATACCTTCTAAATGGCACCAAAGTCTTCTCATTAACATAATACAATGCAAAACTGCAAGCAGGAGAGCTTAGAGAATATAGCGTCCTGGCTTTTATTCCTATTTAGAAAAGAAGATTCCAAAACAGCAAGGATGATTTTGATTATTGGTAAGTAGCATTAGCCACAGAATACAAATCTGACAAGAGCCTGGTGTCTTTTTTTTTTAGTATTCCGTCAACTTTTATGAGAAAGTTCATGTTTTCCTCTGATACAACTTTTCCATTCAGATGTTTTTATGACAACTACAGTCTCTGGGGACTATACAAAGACAGATTTTTTTTCCCTTTGTTTCTCTAATTATCTGTATTTTGTTTTGTTTTTTTTTCTTTTTTATTATTACTTTTAGTAAGAAATAATGTATAACAATGTGACAGTTTTGAAACACATTATTAGTACATTTCAATATTTGATACAATGCATATTGTTGTCCTCCTATTAGTTATACAGAGCCCAGGGTGTAGGTGTTATAATTTTTCAAATTATTATTGGTACAACCAAATTTCTTCTCATTGAACTAAGCAGTTGTGTGCATAATCCAATGCTCGATATTGACGTGGGTTATTGGCAGAACTGGCAATGTCAGATACTGTTGATTTAAGCCTTTTACAGCTTAGCATACTCATCTAGCTTTCCGTTTTATGCCTTGTGGTTAAACTTTTCTGCTAGGTGGTTAAGGGCAAGTTAAACCAAGACCTGCAAAACAAAACATGTAACTTTTGTATCTCTCAAGGTCAGTCAAATCTCCTCAGGATTTACTTTGGAACCATGTATAGTGCTTTGTAAAAGTGTTGTCAGTGGGAGCCATCTGGATGAGTCAGGTCCATTGCTTGACCAGTTTGCTCTCTGAGAAAGCCTGAGAGAATATTTTCTCTCTAGGTGACTCTCCTTAGGCACACTATACTTCATCTATCCCTTTCCTCTGTGATCCCATAATCTCCTTGAACCGAAAATTTGGGAAACCACTGAGTTATAGGGTATTACAGCACAGGTTCTGTTACGTCCTGAGTCTTCACTGACCTTGAAGGGCTAGGGCCAAAATATTGGCTATCCTTGTAGCCCTTCTTTTTCTCTAATTTTTGGTCTTTAAACTTATATTCTTAACCCGCCAGAAGAAAAGCTGTTCTTTTGAAGTGTGTCTGAGATCTCCAACTACCCTCTCTAATAGAACTTTCTGTGATTATGAACATGATCTGTATTTGTGCTTGTTAAATATAGGAGCCACTAGTGCCATATAGCTTTTGAATATTTAAAAGTGGCCAGAGCAACTAAGGAATAGAATTTTTGAATTCTTTTCATTTTAATTAACTAATTTAAATGCCAGCATGTAGCTGTGACACTGCTGACAGTACTGTGAGAACTCTTCTTTTCCCACTGCAGCCTTTCTGTCACTTAATGGACAATATTCTTACCTACTCTGACATGAAGATTCATTAAGCCTTCCATCTGTTACTTGTTTTATTTATTATAGGCTGAGAATGTCACGCAAAATGCTTGTTACCATAACTCTTCGATGGAGTTGGAGGGGTCTGATTCTGCTCACTGCTAATAGACATTTGTTGCATATTTGGAAAAAGTAAGCCTGAGTCCCCCTCTGTCCCTAATGATCAACAGTGGTAGGGAGGTAACAGTGATGTTTACCTTTAGATCCTGATAATGTTGATAGCCCATTAGCTGGATAGGTGTGCAACATATGTTTTTCTCCTAGAAATCTTTCTCAGAACTTTCATGCCTGTAGTATCTTCCACGTTAGCAAACAGTAGCAGATGATGAAACAAAGACTAAACAGACATTAATAGGAAAATGCAGATGAACTTATTGCCTGCTACCAAATACATTTTTTAAAATGTGAACATATGTTCATGGCATTTTAACTTGTACATGTAACACATTTCCTGTATACAGATTCATCCTTGGTTTATGTGGTTGAATCTATGTTTTGTAGTAGTACAAAGACAGTCCAAAGAATCCACTTAGAAATCTATTGGCTGATTTGCTGCCTATGCAAGCATTAAGTGTTGATAAGCCCCTGCCATAAAGAAGACCAAGGGAGGTGTTTTGTTTTGTTTTGTTGGTTTTGGTTTTGGTTTTGGTTTTGGTTTTGGTTTTGGTTTTGGTAGCAGGGCTTGGACTCGGGACCTTGCACTTGCCAGGCAGGCATTTCTGCCTGAGCTATCTCCCTGGCCCCAGAAGTAGTGTTTTTGTAAGTTAATGATGCCCACATTTCAGTCATACCAAATAAAAAAAGTAATTGAAATAAACATTTGTTTTTGTCTAAAAAAACCTGCTTATGGTTTTTTTTTCTGCTTATGGTTTAAATGTTACCATTTTTCATTTTTTCCTACACTTAACTACTTTCTGCCAAAATACATACTGCATGTATCATCCTTTAAAAAACTTGCTCATAAAAATCACAAAAATATGGGTATTTCCTGTTAAGATCTGAATTTTATGGAATGACACCACATTGCTTATTAAGCATTCATGAAACTTAATTTCCACAATGTGTGACAAGGACAGGAATTATGGCTTTACCTGACATTGGATAAAACTAGATCAGAACTGTCTTCAGAGTGCTATGGATTCTGACCCTAGGGAAAAATGGCCACTAGGGTTTTTGTTTACTCAGCAAAACCTCACATCTCTGCTTTCTGGATTATTCTCAAGCTTCAACACAATTCATATTCATATAATTGCATACAGGCTATCTCAAGATTAGTGGCTTGCAGTTTCAGTGATTCTGAGCTCTGCTTTGGATTGAGACTGCTCACTATTAGATGGTAATTATCTTGAAAATCCAAGGGAGTGACAGGACATGAGTGTTGGACGGAAGCAGTTCTCTCCTTAGGGAGCTGCATACCTTAAAGATGACAAAGAGGTGATAGAAAGCAGCTTGGCCTTATATGCTCAGGAAGGAAAAAAAATTATTTGTACTTCAAAGCCCTCACTGGGGCCTAGAAAGGGCTCCAAGCGTAAACTGAAGTGTTATAGGTACATTTCGTCCCTGGCTCACTATCTCCACCTTACCATATTAGTAGGCTTTCCAAATTTGGGCGTTTCCTGAGCACCCGGTGGCTGGTGGCCCGTATTCTCACCCTTCACGCTGTACGCCTTGGTCCAGTTGCCTCAGCACGTTTGTGTACTAGAGTGGTGAAAATGCTTGCTGAGTGACGTAACAAGATCTTACTTTCAGATTAGCCCATGGATTCAAATACTGAGAGTTTAACTCCCTTTTAGCTTCTTGTAAAACTGTATTAGGCTTTGACGCGAAAGGAAGCTGGCTAATCCAGAGCTGTCAGCACGGTGTGCTGCTGTGATAATAACTTAATTTATATTACAATAAAGCTATCCCTTCCTTCCATGTAGTGCTCAAATTTTTTGGTTTTGGCTGCAAGGAGGACGTAGATTACAGAGTGTCTGTCTTCCAGAGTGTTCCTGTGAGAGGTGAGGAAGTTCCATGATGCGAGCCAGGCGCAGAGCAGACGGCACAGTTCTCAGGCTCCATCAGCCTGCTCCAGCAGTTCACGAACAGCATTATGTCCCTTCTGTCCCTGGGACAATTTGATAACGCAGAAATATTCTACTTTGATTCTTAAATTGGAAACAAAAAATAGAGTGAATGATAAACACAAGCCACTAACACTTTCACTTGCTTTTGAAATACTCATTTACGTGGATTAATGGCAGAATTTTTCCACTTCAATGAGAGTGATTTAGAGTTTGTGGACTGTATTTCCTAAACAGAATTCACAAGGCTATTAATGCTTTTAAAAGGCGAAGTTGGAAGCAAACTGAACTGTCATTTATTATTATTATTGTTATTATTATTATTGTTATTTGAAAGGGGCTTGCTATTGTCCCTAGAGTCCAAGTGACCTTAGATTACTTACAGTTAGGCTGCTGCTTTCAAACACAGGCACAGCAGTTTTGTGGCAGTGTGAAGGACTGATGCCCTTGCCACCCTTCATCCAAGGACACCAAGGCGCACTGCTAAGCCCTCTCCCCTCCTGTTTTGCAGGCTTACTGATCGGTGCTGGCTGTGCCCTCTACCCTCTGGGCTGGGACAGTGAGGAGGTTCGGCAGACCTGTGGCTACATTTCTGGCCAGTTTGACCTGGGTAAGTTCTGTTCATAGGTGACATCCTGTTTAGAGAAATATCTGTATCTCAGCCAGGTATGGCAGTGCACAGCTATAATCCCAGCCCTGAGGAAGCTGAGCCAGGAGGATGACTGTGAGTTCAAAGCTAGCCTGGGCTACATAGTGAGCTCAAGGCCAACCTGAACAACATAGCAAGACCCTGTCCCAAAAAAATGTGAGGGCTGGGGAGATAGATCAGCGGTCTGAGTGCCTGCCTGGCAAGTGCAAGGTCCTGAATTTGATTGCCCCTTACAACATGCTGTGCTAGCTCCAGAAGCTGCAGCACACCGTATCAGCCCCCAACCTGGGATTGGTGGGACATGCCTGTGATCACAGCGCTGAGACTGGAGCATTACTTTGAGTCTGAACTGTGTAACAAGACTTGGTATCAAATTAGTTAATTAATTAATTAATTTTAATAATAATAATAAAGAAATTTTGTATCTGGTACTTTATAGAAATGGAAATGAGATGTAGAAGAAAAACATGTAGAATAATATGTGTGTAATATATGTAATATATATCTCCATCTTTTTACTGAAGAATTATTGATAATCTACTGTCTGCTGAGTACTATGATTTATACTGCATATGGCAAGACCAGACAGAACTAGTTCTGCTCTCTAGAGTTTATATTCATTGATTAACTCCAAATCACACATTTATTAATAATAATTAATAATAAATAATTCATGCGCCAAGAGCAACCCTTCTGTGGAATTGCAGTCCGTCTGAGAAGAACAGGGAAAGAAAGAAGTCAAGTAAATGACAGCGAGGGAAAAGGAAGCTGAAGCAATTTTCTCCCAGGGTAACAACCTGCTCTGTGAGGGGGATAAGAATAGGGCCGGGCCTTGAACAGAGGAGTGTGTGTGTGAGTATCAGCAGCAGACGGAAGCACCTAGTGTAGTGTTCGGAGAAAACAGCACAGCAGAAGCTTAGGGTAAGGGCTGCGAAGAGCTTGTGGAGGAAGCACAGAGACCCCAGCATTAGGAATGCAAGGGGCCATTGCAAAGCCAGGCCTGAAGAGGTAAGAGTTTATGCGTT
This sequence comes from Capromys pilorides, assembly GCA_004027915.1. NCBI lineage: Eukaryota > Metazoa > Chordata > Mammalia > Rodentia > Capromyidae > Capromys > Capromys pilorides. The sequence continues at coordinate 15,385 of PVKN010004523.1, forward strand.
GATGAAGAATGCCTCATTAATTTCCTGTGTACTAATCAGAAAATTTTAGACATTCTCTCTTTATAGCTACAATATACTCTGCACCTTATGAAATGTCAGCGGAGTGATGTACAGTATGCATCATTTTAATATGTAAAACCTGGGTGATATTTCACTTGGTTGATAAACCTACAACTGCTTGGTCACTTCTCAGGTCATCCCAGTTGAGTATGTGGTCTGTTCCAGTTTCTATTGTTCTAAGACAAACTATAATGACTTGTTTAACTATTGTGAGCGTTGTCTGTACCGAATTATTTTCTTACAGTGCTTTTGTAGAATTGGTATTATATAGGCCAAAGAACAAGAAACCATAAAACACAGTGGTGTGAAGGAAAATAATAAATTTTCCTCACTCATCGTAGGTTCCAGGGTAAAGCCCCTATAGATAAAAACAAATTAACAAGAGCAAAGTATACAAATTTGCTTAAAATAAGCTTTTTGTGGCATGGAAACATCAAAAGGAAACATCTGACAAGAAGGCCACCCTTGTGGGCTTGTCCTGCAGGTTTAATGAGGAGTTTGGCTATCATAGAACCAACAGGTGTAATTTCCCCTAGTAGTAAGCAATGGGGACCTAGGCAAAGCCCACTTACTCGCATTCTTTTCTGCATCATTGCATCTTCAGAGCTGAGGACGCTCCTTTTCTCCAAATAGAAGGAGGTCCCATTCCACGTAAAGATCTTGAGTCCTGCTTCAAGAGAAGTTCACCCAACTGTTCCCCAGGAGGAAGGGTGGGGAAAGTCAGAGAAACCTTCCTGCCTCTGCCGGTTTTTTTCAAATGCCAAGGTGCCTTATTTAGGGACAGTATGAGTGACAGGTCCTAAAGCTCACCACCGCCAACTGGCAGCAATTATTTTTCCCTACTGTATGGCTGGGTGAAGTTCCCGACAATTGGTACAGAGCAAGTTATTAAATTAGGCTCTCGGTATTAAGTATTTCACTTATCTAAGAAAAAAAATTTGGAAAGACTTGCTCTAGCAGTAGTATTATTATATCCAAAATAATTATTTTTATGTTTTTACATTATGATAGCTGATTTTTTCTGTTAAAATAATGAGAAAAATAAAAGTGATACCATACAATTTGTGTGATACCATCAACTCTGAGGATTTTAGAAGGTTGCAGTTCTTATTTAACCTAGTGGATGGCAGCCATCCTTCTCTTATTCTGGGTGTTTTGATAGGAAACTTGTTCCAAATGCCGCCTAATTTGCATGTATAAAAATAAGAGGTTTTCCTTTGCCATGCCTCCCTCTGTAAGGAGAAGGCTTTGAATTCCGGATTGCTGCTGTGGTTTCCATGACTGTAAAAAAGAGACAGACTGCTGGCGCAAAGGTGACCATAAACATATTTCTGGGATGGAAACATCCAACAGGAAGCTAGTCTTTTAAATAGGTGCTTGGCATTTTTCTTTCCCTAGTGTCCAAGGCATTCTTGGATGCTTACCACAGGCCCCAACTTGACAAGGATGCTGTTCTCACTGACCTGCTCTTATTGGGCACGGCTATATTAATTAGAAGATTAGAATAAAACTCAGGTCCTGTGGTTGTAGTTTTCATTACTACACCTCAGCATTTTGTATTTCCTCAGCACTGTGGATTAAAAAATTTGAATGTCAAATTAAAATCTGTCCAGAACACTTGCCTTGTGACTAGTGGTAGTAAGTTTTTGCACTATCAAACTCACTAATATTATTTTAGGAATTCTGGAAACTAATGTTTGCATTCTTGCCCCATTTTTTTTTTTAATAGGGTCTCACTACACAGCTGGGACTCATAGTGATCTTCCTGTTTTCAGCCTCCCACAGCTGGGGTGGCCGGCGCAGCACGCCCAGAGGCAGGATCGCTCATGGTGCCAGGGATTGAACCCCAGTCCCTGCGCTTGTCTAAGCAGGCACTTAGTGCATTAAGTTATCTTGCCATCCTTCCGCCTATGTGTTTTTAAATTTCTCTTAGATTTGATGAGGAGAGGGACAAATCTGGCATCACCTACAGATAAAATGAATTGGAGTTTGATCTATGGTGCCAAATGCGGTCCTGGCTCCACCCTGGGCACACTGAGCTGGGCACCCAGTCCAGGCATGGTGGCACATGCCTGCAATCCCAGCACCAGAGAGGCTGAAAACAGGAAGATCATTGTGAGTCCAAGCTGTGTAGTAAGATACTGTACCAAATACATTTTTTAAAACAGGAAAAAAATAAACTGTGTTTCTGCTTCTCCAAGCTATTACTTTAGGGGACTCTGTCATCTTCTCTCACCAAAGAAACACAAAGAGGGGCTGTGGCAAGATGATACCACCAGGCCTGCCCATCTATCTTCCTGCATTTCCTTCCTTAAAATTTTGTTTCTGGAACAAAGCTCACCTTCAGTGGATTAGTGGAGCCATAAATGATGTCGCTGACCTGGGAGGGCATTGAGAACATGGTTGGAGAGCCTCATGAGAGTCTGTGAAGGTGCCACAGCATGAGTCTGGAGCAAGTATGCTTTTGTAGGAGGCCCACAGTCAGCGGCAGCATGTGACTTGGCACAGCCACACTCTGCCTTGGCCACTTTTGAGAATCCAATTATATTTCCACTTTTTCCAACAGAGACTGTGTGGGCACAACCTTCTCCTAAGACTTGGGAAGTGTTACTCTTAGTAAAGTTGATACTCTGCTTAGTGTGGAGTACAGGTCATTTCCTTGGCATGCTATTTTTTGTGTAGAGTTCCCCTTACCTCCACACCTGGTCCTGGAAATTGAATCCCGGGTCTGGCACATGCTATGCTAGCATTTTACCTTTGAGTTACCTCCCCCCCTCTGGCTTGCTGTTTCTAAAATGTTACTCTTCTGACAAGAGTATCCTAAAAGAAAACTTGCTTTTTCCTTGCATGACAGATTATTTTTTATTCACTTCAGTGATTCAGCCAAGAAATATGTATGTCTGGAGTGCTCACAGCGTACCAGACCTGTGCTAGGTGCTAAGGATCTGGCCTCAACAATGAAAGTTTTTTTTTTTTTTTGAAAGAAAGTATTCATTGCTCTTAGGGAACTTAAACTAGCTACAGAGGCAGATACCCAGAAAGATAATAGCCCATGAAGAATGTTGGGCAGGATGTGTCAGATGCTCCAGGAATGGGCATTGTGGTTGACTTGCCGACTTTTTTTTCCACATTAGTTGGTGAGTTTGGCAAGTATTAACAAGATTAGCAAGTATTTTGTAAAGAACTAGATACTAAATATTTTCAGCTTTTCAAATGATATTGTCTTGGATCAACTGCTCAGTTGGGCAGCTGTAGCCTGAAGGACAATTGGTACATGTATGGAAAACATGTAGCTATAGACCAATAAAATTTTATTAACCTAGCTAGATCATAGACACCTTAACATTCTTTGATTTCCAACAGAAAATATCCCTGGCATGCCAGAAGTGGTGTCGTTTCCAGTGTCCTCATACCGATTCTTTCAGCCTCTAGGGCACTGGACAGGACATAGGGCAGTGGGAGACCCTGCCCTGAGCAGCTCTATTCACTTACCTTAGTGTGCTGTACAGTACTTACTGTACTACAATCTCTTGTTGAGTGGCAGAGGGACAAAAGGTGGTGTTATGACTTGGATATAGATATCCTGCTAAAGTGTCAAATACTTAGGTACAGCTTCCAGAGCAAACTGGATCTAGGAATTAAGATACTGGGATTAAGGGTGTATAGTAGTGAGTTAGTTCACTGATTGGAATTGGCACCGTTTTGAGTGTGGATAGTGGAAAAGCCCACCATGGATGTGGGTGACACCACATAAAAGGGTTGTACCATGAATAGGATGCAGTGAGAGAGGCTTAATGCTGCTGCTTGCGGCCCCTGCCTTCTTCATGCCACGCCGTGAACTACTTATCCTCTGCTGTGTTCCTCTGCCGTGCCACCCTGCTTTGGAAGCAGCCAAATATGGACTGAAGCCTTTATAAGCTGTTAGCTGAAAGAAACTTTTCCTTCTTTATTCTTGAGTGTCAGATATTGTGTCTCCGGTAGAAGAAATATAACTAAGAGAGGTGATAAGCACTGTTGATCCATCTTGAACACCTTCACTCCTCACCCTAGAATGGAGTGGAAAGGGTTTAGGCAGCCCATCAAGGCCTTTGAAGCAGAAAAAAAAATAGGTGTTCCCAAAGGCTTCTGAAGTAGAGGTCGTGCACACAAAGAAGCACCAGAAGCCATGCTCTCCCTCCCCTGAGAGCCCTCCTGATCAAATCAGCAGAGTAGGGCAAACGTGGGCACAGACACCAGCCTGTGGAGCAGGCAGGCCTGAAGCTTGCCTTTCCCAGGCCCTTCTGACGTTGCTGACAGACCGTCATCCATCACCTTATTGGGTCGTGTTTGCTCTCTACTTTCCCTTACAGCTGGAGTTAAGTAGTTATGTGCTGGGCTGCTCTGCCTCAATGCAAGACCACCTGAGCTCACCAGGAGCGGGGCTTCCCATGGCGTTGTTACTCTTAGCTGAGTGTGCAAGATGGTGTAGAGTGTGGGCAGGCAGAGCATGAAGACAGCTGCATTTTGGGGAGTAAATGTTGTGTGGGAAGGACAGGGAGAAACCCGGGAAGGGGCTGGCTTTGCGTGCTGCTGTCCTATTTTGACAGGTTTTAACTACTTACCAGTCTAATTATTTAAATACAGAATGACCTACAATTGCATAGTCTTTCATTAATTTTTATAAGATATTATAACAGGAAATATAAAAATAACAATTTTATTAAATTTATTTGATAATTTTTCTGTATCAAGTATATCCTGAATCATTTCATATACAACACTAAAATGTGGACAGTTGCATCCAGTCTCTTTCTGAATTCTTACTGCATGTTGCATTTCTTTGAACAACACACTTCACACTGTCATGCTGGCCTTTCCCATTTCTCTGTGAGTGGTATAATTTCAATAAAAGATCTTCCAGCTGAGCGTAGTGGTAAAGACATTCTGGCTGGCTTTCCACTGTCATGTATCTTTCAAATACTTGATCTATTAGACCTAATCATCATACATAACTTTTTGAACCCCCTGGTTTTGAATAGATAACAAGTTTGTTCCATATTGTTTAGTCCAGAAAGTGCATAAATATTTTATAATAATCTTGTTCCTCACCTTCTGATGCTAGAACAGCTTGCTAGATGTTAGTAAACTGTCAATACCACCCATAGAATGATTATAATCGTTGTCCACTTTTAGAATTATTGTAGTTTCATTTCTTCTTTCAAAGTCTATCATTTTTGCATTGTGAGCAATTGACAACAAGGGGAATTTTTTTTTTTTTTTTGGTCTTTCCATCTCATAATGTAGACTTCCTCTCTGAGCTGCTAGTATTTCTCTCTTTCTGTAGCGTTTTCTTTTGCTCATCCCTTGGCACCTCCTTCCTGTTCAGTCCCAGGGTCTGGCCATGTCTGTTTAGTACTGTGTAAGAACATCACTGAGCTCTGGAGCGTATGAAACTTTTGTCTAATGGACTTATAGTAAGAGTCTTTATCACAAAATTATACTTGTATGTCACAAAATTATAGGTTATTTTCACAAATAAAATATAAATCCATAAATGAAGACAATAAGAATTTATTAGACTTCATTAGAAAGAAACGCCAAAGGAAACTCAGTGTTCTAAATTAAAAAGTATGCACGGAATAGTTGATGTGGAACAAGTAAGCAGGTGTGTGAGCCTATCTCATGCAAACGAGAGTCTCCTGGTTGAAATGATGCCTCCCTGCGTAGTGCTCGGGACGTTCGGTCTGGAAGCAAACGCACAGTGATGCTTAGCGAGGGCTGCGGAGAGCTTGGTACCAAGGAGGCGCCGTGAGCAACTGCGAGAGTTGTTGTTTACTTAGATTAAGGGATAGGAGGAATCAGAGGAAAGGCCTTGAAGCTGAGTCTGAGTACTAAAGTAATAGGCAAGAAGAGACTTTATAAAAGGCGTACCTTTGTGGTTGAAGTACAGTGTGGTAGAATCTAATACAGAAATGCCTCCTTTTCTTAGAAAGGAAGGTGATGGAGAATTATTTGCTATTTATTTATTATTCCATGGCTTAAAATTGCATAGGTCTGTATTTGCCAAGCATTTATATCCAAGCATATAAATGCTTGTGCTTGCCAGGCTGGTATTTATCATACGGAGCTATCTCTCCAGCCCTAGCATTGTTATATTGAATACAGAACCTTGAAGCAATTTTACAGAAGCACTCACATTTACAAATCAAAGATTATAAACCTTCTTACCTTTGAATCACTTATTGATGAAGACGAAAGGCTCATTTATAAGTTTATATATTTTTTTAAATCAGGGAGACAAAAGTCCAAAAAGACTGTATAATGACTGTCTACAGTCTTCACTACAAGTGCAGTTTGCCTTGACAGTCATACTAGAGCTTTAGCCTTACAATCAGAAGTGATTTTGTTGAGAATGTAGATTTTTCAGTCTCCACACCTCAGAAATTATGATTCTCCTGTCTGTTTTAAGCACAAACTATTTATATAAGTCAGGGGCTTTAGGGGTTAGGTCACAACAAATGGACTCAAGCTAGCTAAAGCAAAGACCACACTGAAGGTCTCTCTACAACAGTAAATAAGGCAAGAGCTAAGATAAGCTGTAGCCATGTCGTGTCCAAGACATCAAAGATGTGACCTAGGGCCTGTGTTTGGGAGGAGCCACATGAGACTGGCCACGCCCACCTGCCATCTGCCATCTGCAATTCGGCTTTAACCAGAAGCCGGTTCCTCCCATGCTTATAAACACACTTGCACTGTGGCAGTGAATATCTTCATTCCTGTCAAAAGAAGAGGGAAACTTCTCCCTCTGGAAGGCCATGCAAGTCTCTCTCAATATTCTACCTGAGCCAACTTGGTTGTGTGCTCGCTCTTGAGCAGATAACTACTGCCAGGGAATGCCAGGTGCTAATTAGCGTTTTACTGTCCAGCTTGGATATGCTCAGAGTTTTCTAAATCGAACTTTACAGAGAAGTTGTAGGACTTTGAAGCTGCAGATGAGGCTCAGGAGGAAAGACTCCTCAACCCACTGTTCTTTTGTCACACTAACAGTTAGTATAGCTTGTCACTGGGGACAAAGGTTCGCAAATGGTTTATGCCATAGAGCCATTAATAATAGTGTTTTTATTTATTACTTTTTGAGAAAATATAACAATACAAGTTATAATATATGTAGTATAGCATGGTATCTGGCACATAATAAAAGCTTTTGGATGGGACAATTTTTAACGACTATTTGCTGATCAATCTTCAGTCTTTTTTTTTTACATTCCCCAGCAATTAGGTTGTGATTTACACATTAAGCGTAAGGTCTTTATAATCAGGATTTCCAATTGATTTAATTCATGCCTTAGAGATGCTTTCATCCACCAAAGACATTTCTAATTATATCCTTATGATCAAAAGTAGTGTTTCAATTAATTTGTCTTGCTAAATCGCCAAGTAAATTTGAGTACATATTGCTTTCCTTTTGCTATTTAATTTGATTAAGATGCCATCATGTTTCTTGTTCTTGAAATTAGGCTGTTGTCTTAAAACAATGACTTCAACTCAAAACACTAACCTTCTCAGGATTAGAAAAGATGAGAATTTGTTTTGCTCCATGTTCAGCCTAGGGAAGAAATGTGTCCGCTGTCATCTGAGCAGTGGCCAGCCCAGTGTCTCTGGACACATCTCTTTCTATGGACCCATCTCTTGACTCCGGGATCATGCTTTTCATCCTCAGTTCTTATATTGGGTTTTTTTTTGTTTTTGTTTTTTTTTTTTTTTGCAAGTTGTGGGGAAGACAATTGAATAAGGCTGAAAATAAAAGTAGCACATCCCTGCCCCCCTCTGTATGTGCGTGTTTAATTTTTGAATTTTTTAGGCTTGGTATTCATGAGTGTTTCTCAAGCTGAGTGACCTGGCTTGTCCTACTCTCCACACAGAAACTGCTACAGATGGCAACAGAGAACCTCACATTGGCTTTTGTGATGTGCAACTTAACAGGCATCACCTTGGCTAGAAGTCAGAAGGCTCCTAATGCTCAGGAGGCGAGTTTGTGCTCTGGCAGACAAGGCAGATGAGGCTCTGCTCAAGCACAGCCAGGCTTTGGAACTTTGTGCTGGGGCCAACCTTGCCTGTTATGGGCAGTAAAGTGTTTGTCTCTCAGTTTAGCAAGCCACCTTTCACACTTAACACACTAGTGTCACTGCTTAAAGTATGTTTTATATTCTAGCATTAGATTTCTCTTTGGGAGCCTGGTTAATAGTAAGGTGTTGGGTATAGGATGCGATTTAGCCATGTTTAAGGTCTTTACAGCAGTGATAGTGTCTTGCCTTCTCATGGCTATAACTGGGCCCTTTCCAATCTTCTAGCTCCTCTGTCCAAGTCATTGGAAGTCCTTTAGAAGGGGCAGCATAAGCCTGAGTCCCCTTAATCAGAGCCTGAGAGTGGAGGATAACAAAGTAAAGTCAAAGAGCAACTGAGGATTAAACCAAAACTCAAACTTATTAGGTTCATCAGGATCCTCGAGGTACCCTAGAACTTAACTCCAAACGATGCTGGGAAACTTCCATGGGCTGAGGCAGCCCAACTTGGCAAGTGATGGCACGGCTGGGTGAAGTGTTTAGGCAGGCACCTGCGAGGCAAAAACCAGTCAGCAGGTCGCTCTGCCATCTTAGGGGCCTCTTTTCACACAATAAAGGGTTTTGGCATTCATCCCAGAACACATTCACCCCTAAAATAACACTTCCATGTTTCAGATATTCACTCGACCTGCCCATTCCAGTGGGTCCCTTGATAACAAAGTGAGAACATAAATACCTGCCTTCTAAGTTCTAACTTAGAGTATGCCTCTAGTCTTGCTTTGGGTAGAAGTGCTCCTTTCTGTGCACTCCTAGACCTAATTGTTTACTTCCTTAATCACGTCTTGGTAAGTTTCAGATGTGTAGTTAAAGACTTTGCTTAGTGTTTTGTAGTCAATAGAGTCATATATTTATTCAGCAAATACCTACTAAGCACATTCTGGGCACCAAGTTAAGCTATGCACACATGAAATTATGAATAAGGTAGAATGACCCTTGCCTGCTGGCCAAATAGCTGCTATCTGTGGAGGCTGAAGGGAGGGGGGTAGAATAGGGGGAGAAAGAAAGGCAAGAAGGAAGAAAAACAAATCCTTACCAGTGATTTTTGACAAATTGGCAGCTGGCTTCATGTCTCTGTGTGTATTGGGACACAGGTACCCAGACAAGAACTGTGGCTTTTATCTTTAGGGACTAACGGTTCAATAATCTCTAAAATGAAAAAAAAAAAAAAATCAAGATCAGGGTCCTAGTTCAAAGAACTAAATACCGTGATGGATGAAAAAAGAAATTGCTTTCAATTATTTGCTTCCTAATTCTTAAAAAATTATTCCCATTTTTTGCATTATACCTTTTTAGCTCATTTAATAGCTTGCAGCTAGAATCCAGGAATTGCAAAAAAAGAAGAAATGCTCATAGAAAGCCTATGGGAAGCAAGATTCCCTGAGATATAGCTATTGTAGCTCACGAACTATTGAGGAAAAAATTCTCTTCCTTCCTTTCAGATTCTCCTTCATTTTTTCTCAGAATTAAAAAAAAAAAAAGAAAAGTAGATAAGTGAGTCTGGTGCCTTTGCAGAGGTAGGGCGAAGCACCTGAGTAGGAACAGTTGCACATTAATTATTCTCTTGTATTACATGTTTTTAGCTATTTTCTACTGTGTTCCATTGGAGTTTTAACCTGAAAATAAAGAAAAACATTAGTTTAAATTTGATGATTTTTGTTGCGTTATCATCCAGTAAGAACTTATTCAAGGGCCCAAGTTGATGAGATAGGTAAGGGAGAGGGGACAGTCAAGGCATATGGGCTACGTGAGCATCATTCTGAACACATCTTTAGGCTTTATCAACCATTCCTGATAGTTAGGGTACCAGATAAAGTAGCCTACCTCCAGCTGACTCCTTCTGATAGTGTGATACAGACTTCCTGGGGAAGACCCCTGCCCACCTCTTGCCCTCAAGGGGACCATAGTGAAAAGAGTCACAGAGTTGTCTTATGTAGTTACATAAGTTCTGAATAGTAATACAGGAAAGACCTTTCACTGGTGGGGGAAATTTATCTATACATGTGCATAACAGGAGGGTTCTTTCAGATCCTCATATGAACAACAACAACAAAAAACAAAAACAAAAAGCTCTGCTTCAAAGTTGAGAATTCGTGTTGATGTATTTACCTATGTGTGACCGTACTGTCTATTTTTGTGTTTATTCCATCATAAAAGATGCAGAGTAGCCATTTCCTTTTAAAAGATCTCTCCCAGTTAGGGAAAAAAAGATATTTGCAAACATTGTTGACTAGTAATTCACCAGGAGAAGTTGTTTTGGAAAAAAATAATAATAAAATAGTGAAAATAATAATGTGACTTCTGGTGTGATTTTCTTTTTATTTTTTCTAGTGATTTTTCAAGCTGAGAAAATGTTGCTAAACATTAAGTTCAGACAGAAAAATGCACTAAATAAGCAGCATGTTGGAGGGCTTCATGTATCAGCACTTTTCACAAAATCCCATACAAATGAATTACTCCGGATAAATATGTTTTCCTCCTAAAAGCGTAGTTAATGGCAAAAAAGAAAAATGAATAAACCATGAACTGGATTTGAATCTCAATTTTACTTCCTTATAGCTGTTTGAGTCTAACAAGTTATTTGATCTCTCAGGAGTTGGCTTTCTCTCCTTGTTCCCCTCCTTTCTCCTCCTCTTCCTTCCTTTCCCCTTCCTCTCTCTCTCCTCTCCCCTTCGCCCTTTCCATTTCTTCTTCTTCTTCCCTTCCACCTCCTCCTTCTTTCCCTCCAATCTCTCTAAAAGAAAATCCAAAACCTACTTCTTCAGTCACTGCTGAAAGAACTAAGTACAAAAGCATTTTCATGGAGAAGAAATAAAACAAATGTTAATCTCCCCATTCTACTTCAGATATGAGCACAGCCCTTATTGTAGCCAAGGTGAAAAAGTCTAGGATACATTATTCTGCACTGCCCCATCATTTCAGTGGGAATATATAAAACATTAAGCAAGCCCCTTTTTATCATTACTGGTTAGATTTTCCCAACTGCTGTGGACATTAGGACAGTGCTTTTGCTCTTTCACTAAATTACCAAGATGGAAGGGAATTTACTTCTTTTGCGGTTTGTTTTTGTTTGGCCACAGTTTTTCTATCACACCATGAACAATTGCTGTTATTAATTATGCTTTTCTTTATCTCCCTGCTTCTAGTTCATGTCCTTTCTAATTGTCATAAATCACTGTGGAATCATGCTGTAAGGGAAGACTACTGTGCTCTCTGTCTGTATGGTTTTGTAGCCTCGAAGCACTGGCTTTTGTATGCTCTGACAAGCATTTTTCAAACTTCCTGACCCAGGTCCTCCTTTGGGGAGCTGAACACATCAGCTGCATATCTAGCTAAACAGACCATTTTGAGTTACAACTAGGTATTCAGCTGATACTCTTTAATCAGTTTAGTGTTACAGTAACCTATTTATTTCAACTTAAGGTCCCCAGAGCCTTCAAGGGACCCATAGTTTACGCTTCAGAGAATTATGATTTTTAGCATTTAGCTTTTAATTATTTTTCAAATAGGTTCCTGATATCTGAAGACTTAGAACCTCCGAAAAACAACACTGGGGAAAATTTAAATCCCCATTGGTAGACCTACCCTCCCAGCAGTCCTCAGAAGTCTGGGAACCTGTGAAACCCTTTTGTCTTGGCTTCATCATCTCTGAAAGGAAAATGTATCCCTGCTTATAATAAGCACTACACAAATAAGTACCACGGTATGCAGTTGTAAAGTTGTATCTCTGAAAATGAGTAGTCGGCCTTTCTAGCGAATTGAACATGCTTTCTCCTTGGACCAGAGCCAGCTGGACCAAGCCTGCTGTTGGGGAACAGTCTCCTTGAGGCTCACATGTCAGCACATGTTGTAGCACAGCGCTTTGTTCTTGGAATCTCAAAATGTTTGTGTAATAAACAGTCTTGGAAGACAGCAGAAGCCAGGTCCTTTTGTCCAACACAGTAAATATTACCTCCCTCTAGGTAGAGATCAGGCGGGTTACCTTGCAGCCCATGAGAGTAACGCCAAGTCTCCTAGGCTGGGGGCCTCTCAACTGTGACAGAAACCCACCCAATTTGCTTCAGCTCTGTAGATAGCAGGAGGCAAGGGAAATGGACGCAGCATTAAGCACATACTGCTTCCCAACTGGTGTGAGGACCGCAGTCTTTAATTAGGGAGACTCCCATTTCTTGCCAATATCCATGAGTTTTGGTGCTCTAACTTGATAGCTTGTGGTTGTATTTATTTGTATATTTAGTACAGGGTCTCACTACCCAGCTCAGACTCACAGTGATACTCCTGTCTCAGCCTCCCTAGTGCTGGGATTACAGGCGTGTGCCACCACGCCCAGTTTCAGTGGCCAGCTCAGTGAGTCCAGGGTTCCAGGGCCAGCACAGTATGTGGTACCAGGGATTGAACGTGGGCCCTTGTGCTTGCCAAGCAGGTGCTTAGATCACTGAGCTATCTTCCCAGCCCCAGCTTGTGATTAAAATCTCAAGCCTTTTGCAGTTCTTGGTGCCACTGTTGCAATGCTTATAAATCACATAGAAAGTCTTCAACATAGATAATGCCATGCATCTGTTATTTAGGGGAAACTACAGCTCAAGTGTACACTGCAGAGTGGGTATCCAATGCATGTTGACCAACACAGAAGTTTATTAATTGGCAAAACAGTTGTCAAAAATGGATTTTTATTGGTGAGATTGGTGTCTTAGTAATTAGCATGACTGAAGTTTAAAAATGGACTTCCATTATGACATTAAAGGTTCTCATAACTATAGTGGCTAAAGTAGCATGGGATGTTCTGTATCTTTATGTGAGACAACTGAAGCCTCTATTTGAGCATAGAGCCATTACTTTAAGTCAGAGCATATGCACTGTGCAAAATGTCACGAGCTCTGAACAGTCCAAAATAAAGCACATGCTGGACACAGAGCTGAAGCGGTGTTCCAAGAGTCCCTGCTATGCCAGACATTAAGTCTTTGGTTTCATGAAGCAATGATTCCCTGAAATCTTAAAAAAAAAGGAAAAGTAAGACATTTGAGAACCTGGGTGCCAGGGGCTAGTTCCTTACCAGTTCCCAGGTGCCTATTTTAGTGCTTGGACAGCTGGTGCAACTCTAATGGTTCATACCAGCTCTGGCCTCCTTGCTGGTATTCTTAAAAATGAGCTTGATCGTCCCCCAAAGTGTGTGTTTCTAGTCTTTAATTTGGAAGATTTCAAAGAGAAAGAATAATAGAGGCAGTGACAGACAGACAGAGATGGAAAGAGAATGACAATTAGGATTTATCTAGTTCCCAGAGAGGTTGATGAGCTATTTTGGTGGCTGTTTGTTAAATAAGTGTTTCTGTGTGTGTCAGGATTTGGTGTGAGTCTTGCTCTCCTTCTAAGTTGGAACTGAGGCTGTGAAGGAGTAGCTACCCCTTGTTTCCTGCACTGTTCCAGCAAGTATTAGAATTTACCAGAAAATGTCACAAAGTTGAGCCCGACCGAATTGTATTTAGTTCTCTTCCCAAGAGCTGCTTTATACACCAAGAGGGTTTATCAAAGGAAGGCTCTTAGCCTGAAGGCACGTGACCAAACATCAAAGCAGCACTACTGCAATGCAGTCCAGCTTAACTGGACACAGAGAAACTCCAAAGGCCATGAGGTGGCCGATGGCATGTGACAGGTACAGATAGAGCAAATTACATGTCGTCCCTATTTAACACAGCACAGCTTCCCACTGGTTTTTGGAAAATTGGCTGCATGGGGCAGTGAGGAGCAGCACTCAGAGGCAGACTGGGCTTTTTCTTATTTTCTTTTGTGTCTTCCACCAGTGAAAGAGCTGTTTCAGATTATTGTAGTCTTATAAATAGCACCTATGGACAGAAACTAAAGGATAAAGTTTATCGCCCCACACTCAGTAAAGTCCTGCTGGTTATCTTTGCAACCCCCACGAGGAGATGGGATTCTGTGTCAGTTCACAGTGTGAACTCGAAGGCGACTCTGTACCTGTATATAGACCCAGTGTCATCTTAACAGCAGATTTTCTCTAGTGAAACTTTTAGGATGGCTTCAGTGCTAAAGAGCAAGAATCAGTATCACGTGTGCTCAGAGAGACATGGGGTAATCTGCTCCTTATGTGTAATGACTTTAACATGCATATTAAAGAAATATATCCAGTGGGTTTGATTGGCTGGAACTGAAGAATTCAGAACCTGTCTCTCTTGTTCTACTTTTCAAACATTTACATGAGATTCAATTACGAAGAACCAGGGTTATTTTTATTTCTTTGACATTTCTTTGTGTTGAGAGATCTCTAAATAGGCAAAGAATCTTTGCCATCTTTTTTTTTTTATAGTTGTGTCATTCTTGCCAGAATCTTGAGATGCAGTGATGCAAGGCTTTGATTCATCGTGAATTTAGCAGGAAGGAAACTAGATGGATCTGAGTGAAGGGAAGATGAGTATGCTTGATAGGGGTGGAAAGAAAAAAAAATCCAAAAGCCAAGGTGCAGGAGGAGATAGAGAAGCATTTAGTCCTGCACGGTCAAACACAGCAGCATCATGTGAATGTCCAGTTCCTAGGCCTTCTTGATTGACCCACATCTGCTGTCCTTTCTGGTGAACACCCTTCCTTGGGTTGCTGTGTCTGTTTCTTCTGTTCCAGGGGTTGACTAATACTGACGTGACCTACACAGTTGTACGTAAGCATCCAAAGGGGCTTAGCTCAGGATCCCTTCTGAACACCCACCCACAGGATGTGTCATTCTCTTATATAAAATGGCACGGTTTTTGCAGATAACCCAACACATGGCTTTTGCAGACATGACAGATAATCTCTAGATTGCTTTTATTACCTAATCCTACATAAATATTATATAAATAGGCATTGAGCCATAGCATGTAAGGAACAATAACTGGGTGAAATTTCTGTGCATGTTCAGTTCAGACACAGTTTAGGGGAATACTTTCAATCCACAGTAGATTGGGTTTGCAATAGAGACCCAGTAGAGACAAATGTCCAAATGTTCTACTTTGTTGAAAAAAGAGGTTTTGATTTATTTTTCTGCTTTAAATTTATATTTCTTCACTCTGAATATGTGAAACTATGTTTTGTAAATGCATGCAACTAACTAAGTAGTGTTTGTACTAAAATAGGACTAGATTTTTGGTTAAATATAACCCAGCAGCACCAGCCTGCTTTAGTTTGGGAGCTGTGAAATAAAAATTGTAAACAAAGCAAAGTAGTAATTTGCTGAAAAGAACCTATTCAAGAGATCTGGGAAGTCACTTTCATGTCCCGGACAAAGCCATCCTTAGGAGTAAAGTGCAGGAGCTTGCTAGAGTTCAGGTGACTCTGAGCCAAACTGGAGCTAGTGGTTTCTGGAAAGAAAATTCTACATAATCAGAGCCATGAGCATACATTTATTTGGCTTTTGCACTAAAACAGTAGAATTCATTTGTTCTTTAGAAAGGTTTTTGAATTGAAATACTCACTGCCTGGCCCTTTTCAGATTAGATCACCATCCCTTGGCCTGCTGACCTTTTTCAAGGTCCCCGTGGATCTAGGATCTGTGGCACTGGGATGCCTTTGAGAGCAGAGATGAGAGGAGGATAAAGTCAAAAGGACATGGGAGTAGAGCTGCAGTGTGCTGGTTCTTGACAAGGTTGGAATTTAAAGGAGGCTGTGTCCTGTTTAGGTTTGATCCCTTCACAGTGATCCCTGACTCCCGTCCCTCCTGCCTCCCTCTCCTGCTTGTATCGTTCACAGCTGGAGCTGCCTGGGGACCACTTTGATTGCACATAAAAATCCTGTAGTCTTTCTTTCTGGAGCATATGCTTCCCTTGTAGAAAATCTTTCAAATATTTCAGCTGCAAAACTCCTTTCCTTCCAAAGGAAGTACTGTTTCCCATGTGGAATATGGAATCACTGGTGTTGCCAGGGCAGAAGCATTTGTGAGGAGAACGAGTCCTCTGTGTCCCCATGTGCTGTCCCAGGTGTCATTGAGGCTCCTTCTAGATAAGATAAATGGCATGTTGGGCACATAAGTCATAGTCATATTGCAAAGTTCATGCTAAAGTGTCATCATTGCTGAGGCAGCTTGATTTGTAGTCTGCACGTCCTTGGTAGGAATGGGATGGAGTTTGTGTTGGATGACAGGGCAGCGCCCACCTGAGTGTGCATGATCCCTGGGCACACACTGTGCTTCACAGATTCGCAAATGGAATGCAAGAGGGCCAGTGAATATTTTCATCAGAAAAACTACAGAATAATAATGATCAGTAGGCTGGGGATGTCATTCAGTGGTAGAGCGCTAGTCTAGCATGTGTGAGGTCCTGGGTTTCATCCATAACCCCAAATAAAGGTGTGAGGGGGTGCCAAAGTTTGGAGTTTTGCAAGGGAGCAATATAACACAGGATATGTTTTATAAGATTATTTTTATAATCTATGACCCAAAGAATCATGTACATAGAGTGCAGGAAATCTGTCCACACACTAAAAACCAAAGAATCCAGCTCAGGGCCTGGATCCTACAATAATACCCTGCATGAGTCCAGCTGGATGCATAGAGGGCATAACAATGCCTCTCACAAATCCAACCAGAGGCCTAGAGCCCATGATAATATCTCATGCAGGTGAGTTTCTTGGATCTGCACTGGGAAGGCCCAAAGGTCAATAAGCTAAAATGTCTGTGCCAGCATGATGAAGGACCTGTTCTAGCAGGTTGAGGGATCTGTGCTGCGCTGGAGCCGGGAAATGATGCTCAAAGTAAGAGCCAGAGCTTCCCCAAAAGATACTACAGCCATCCTTGGCAACAACAAGGCCCTGGTCCCCTCCTCCAATGAGACCAACCAAGTTCATCAGGAAAGCCAGCACAACAATGTCCCCCAATAGAATAGGCCACGAGAGCCAGAAGCTACCAGCAGCTTCCAACAGCTCCAACAGTTCACAAAATAGCTTACCTAGCAATGCTCCAACAGCTTCTCCAACTCTGCCTCTTATGCTGCACACCCAGCACCACCATAGCTCAATTCAGCTGGATGTAACAAATGGGCTAGCAGTTGGCAATCCACCACAGGGGCAGGAAATGGTCACTGTTATAGTTTCTCATTTTACAGCCCTTATGAGTAGTATATTGACTGATTTCAGGCTCCCTGTGTCACTGAAAAGGGTCAGAGGAGGTTCCCCAAAGGGAAGATGGGTACCTCAGACCTATGCCCCCACCACCATAGAGTAGGTTCTTATACTTCTGTCACAGAAAAATAATTTCAAGTCACATCAGTGAGAGGCATAGGCAGAATTATTGGACAGAGTACATAGTTAGAGAAAATAGAGTGAGAACACTCCAGAGAGGGACTCCAGGGCCACATCTGGTCTTGGAGGCATCCTCCAGGGTAGATGATCTAAGGAGTTTTGCCTAAAGCATACTTTGATCCACCTGAACCTGTTTCATTTAAATTCAGGTTGCTGTTCTTTTTTGATCAGCTAAGTTAATTTATGGACTTACAGAACCTTTAAGGGATTTGCATGTGGTGGGCCTGGAGGGGAAAAAAAAAAGGCCTGGGAGCATAAACAAGCCTAAGAAGAGAAGATCCAGAGTACAGGTGTGGATGGTGTGGGCTGCTCTGCTCAGGCTTTGAGCTCAAGTTTCCTGTTCTCCTTTCCACCTTTTTCCTTCTTTTCCTGCCTCACTTTGACTTGCAGTTACAAAAGTCCCTCCCTACTTTTATTTCTACAAATACACCCATATACATGTTTATGTTTGCATTTTAC
>PVKN010004524.1:0-2500 GCA_004027915.1 Capromys pilorides
TCTCCCTTCCCTTGTTCTCCTTCCCATTTGAGCAAGTTCTTCATACTTCCCAATACTATCCTCCATTTCACTCTTTACTTACCCTTTACTTTTTTAAAGAATGTATTTGGTGTTGGAGGGTCTCACTATGAAGCTCGGACTCATAGTGATGCTCCTGTTTTCAGCCTCCCTAGCATTGGGATTATAGGTGTACACCACTGTGGCCAGACTCTGTGGCTGGCTCAGCCCACCCTGGGGGTGGGGCTGGCACAGCATATGGTGCTTGGGATCCAGCTAGGGTCCCTGCACTTGCTTAAGCTTGCCTGAGCCTGCCTCAGCAGGCACTTTAGTCCCCTGACCTATCCCATCAGCCCCACCCTTTACATTTTTCACACCAGAGAAGCAATGCAGTATTTAAACTTGTGTGCCTGACTATTTCACTTAAAACTATGGCTTGAAGATACTTCTGTTTACGTAAAATGTCTCATCCTTTATGATAGAGTAATACTCCACTGTATACAAATATATTTTCTTTATCCATTTACCTCTGGATGGGCATATGGGCTGTTTCCAAGATTTGACTATTATAACTTGCACTGCTATAAACATGTGTGTGCTAATATCACTGTGGCATGATGCTTTCAACACGTTTGGGAAGATTCCAAGAAGGAGAATAGCTGGGTCAGATGGAACCTCTAGTTTTAGATTTTTGAGGACTCCATACTGAGTTCCACAGTGGTTGTAAAAATGTACACTCCCACCAGCAACGGAAAAATGCTGTTCTTTCCTCACAGCCCCTCCAGTGTGTGCTATTGGCTGATTTTCTTTCTGGACTGAGAGGGAATTTTGGTATTGTCTTAATTTGCATTTTTCCAATCATCAGTGATTTGTACATTTTCTCTCTCTCTTTTTTTTTTTTTTTTTTTTTTTTTTTTTTTTTTTTTTTTTTTTTTTTTTTTTTTTTTTTTTTTTTTTTTTTTTTTTTTTTTTTTTTTTTTTTTTTTTTTTGCTATTTTCACACCCTTTGAAATTGGGGTAATTTCTTGACAGCAACCTAATGGAGAATGCATACTGGTTATGTGACCTACACTTAGATATGTAAAAGGTCAAATCTGGCAGTGCAGGGCTCTGATGCTTGCTCATGTAAATAAGCTCAGCATGAACGGAGTGCCCATGTGCTGTTGACACCCAAATACCAGGAGGTATACGGCCACTGATAATGCGACTGTTTCCAAAGTATTGAGCAACTCTTAGTAACTTTCTTCCTAAGAAGGTTCATTTCCTCCGCACACTGGTTGCATTCTTTTAAGTGCCTAATAAGATCCAGCATAAAACACATTAACTGTGAAATTTGCAGTTAGGTGGGGAACATGTTTCAAACGTGGCTTCCTGGCCCCTACACCAAGAGATTTTCTCTTGAGGCCCTAGGATGGGGCCCAAGAAATGCTGGCTAGTGATTCTCCTCCTGAAATCCTGGTTTGTAAAGCAGCTGGAAAGGGGAGCTTGTAGAGGAAATCTAAGATGCAAAGACCAGGAACCAAAGCCCTGACTGGCAACTTCTGTGACAGTAATGGGTGGGTGGGTGGGTGGGTGGGTGGGGACAGTAGTACTTAGACTTTAGAGAAAACTCTGTAATTGCCTGACTCTATGAGAATTTTGTAGGGCGATTTTCCTCGTATAAAATGCATATTGTTATCTGCAGTATGCAAGGTGGGACAGGTGATCCTAAGAATCTCCAAAGCTTGTTTTATGAAGATTATAAAAAATTTTTTAATTTTTTTTTAAATTTTATTTATTTATTTATTTGTTTGCTTGTTGTGTTTGTTTGTTTCTTTATTTATTCATTTTGTGGCTGGCTCAGCCTGCCGTGGTGGTGGCGCTGGCGCTGCATGTGGTGCCGGGGATCGAACTGCAGTCCCCGCAATTGCCTGAGCCCTCCTAAGCAGGCACTTTAGACCACTGAACCATCTCGCCGGCCCAAAAATTTTTTAATTTTTAAAAAATTTATTTGTTTGTTTATTTATTTATTTGGCACAAGGTCTTGCTATGCAGCTCAGACTTGGACTTGTAGTGATCCTCCTGTCTCAGCCTCCCCAGCGCTGGGATTACAGGTGTGTGCCAACCATACCTGGTTTTTGTGGTGGGCTCTGCGTGGGCCTGCAAGGCATGCAGCACAGGGGACCGAACCTGTGTCCCTGCGCTTGACAGGCAGGCGCTTAGACCACTAAGCTATCTCCCTAGCCAGATTATCAAAACTCTTGATACAAGGCAGCTTATAAAATGTATTTAGCTATGCATCGCCCTTATTGTGACGACGCTGTTATTCATGCTTTAGAAAGATCTGATGCAGTACTGACACTTTCCCCAAAGTTCACTGTCTGAGACCAGAGAAGGCAAGCCAGAAAAAAAAAAATGAAGCTATTGAACCCCACTCTTTCGGAACAAACCGAAAATGCCCAAATCCTCTCTGGAAATACTTGATAGGAGTCTGGCCCGGCTGAGCCCAGTACAACGGCGTGGA
>PVKN010004524.1:7500-25078 GCA_004027915.1 Capromys pilorides
GGGCCACAGCATTCACTATTCTTCTTATCATACCTCAAAAAGATACTTAGGAGGGGCTGGGGAGATAGCTCAGTGGTCTAAGCACCTGCCTGGCAAGTGCACAGACCCTGGGTTTGATCCCTGGTACTGCATGCCATGCCACCCCAGAACCCCAGGTGCTCTGTGCCAGCCCCTGAAACCACGTGTGGTGGCACACTCTCATAATCCCAGCACTGGGGAGGCTGAGTCAGGAGGATCACTATTAGTCTGAGCTGCATAGCAAGACCTTGTACCAAGTAAATAAATACATAAAAGATTAAAAAGTAAAAGAAAGATACTTATGAAAGAAGACTTCCAGAGATACTTCAGAAAGAGGCAAGAACAATGGGATAAGTGAGTTGGAGATGAAGGAGAATATTTTGAGGGGAGTGTGTCTTTTACTGTAATTATTATTACTTAAACATTCATCATATATTTCACTCACACTGCATATGCTGCAGCTCTGCAAGAAAGTACTGCAATCCTTAGGAAATGCACATTGAAATGTGTCTTTTAAAGAAGGAAGGTGTTGTACAAACCCGTTTAGTTTATCACTAAAATATAGAAATACAGCATCAAATGGTAGAAATGTGCATAAGGCACAATGCCTTAAAAAGCTAAGTGATCCTAAGTAAAGGGTGTGTGGTATTCTTTACACTATTATTTTCCATCCCAAACCTCCTATACCTAGGCTTGATATTATTTCTAAAAATGAAGTCCAAAACCAGGAGACAAACTTGGCTCTCTCCTCTTCAGGCCCATCTCTGGCTGCTCAGCCTTGGAGTCCTTTCTCCAAGTCCTTCAAGAGCTTCCAGTGTGCGGATAGGATTGAGCACCACTGGAATGGAGCAGCTGAAGGTTTAAGTGGTGACATGAACACAGGAGTTGTCCGCAAAGCGTGTGAAATAGAAAGCATCAGGCCAGTGCGCCCCGTCCTGTGCCTGCTGAACCTGTCCACCTTTGGATTTGCGCACACCCAGTGACCTCCAGCTGATTTTCCCCTTTGTACGAGTTGCCCTAGTCTCCTCCCCAAGAGAAGGTGAAATCTCCTATACCCAGAGATTTTGTAGTTCTGGCTTTCAAGAAATAATGGAATGTTGGCCCCAAGTGCGAATGTTAACAAATATCCTTCTGTCTTTAAATAAGGAAATGCACGAGGAAACACACATTCCTGTCTGTGAACCTTGACGCTCAGAAACCTAGACCTCAAAGCAGTAGAAACAACACCTAGTGCCACCTCTAGTCTGGAGCATTTAGGTCAAAGGTCCCCAGGAAGAGGCATCTTCATTCCAGAAGCTATCAGTATCACAGTAGAAGGAGAAACCTAGGAAACAAACAAAGGAAACCCTTGCAGGGCTTCCTCAGTTGCTCTTGTTTCAGACCCCTACCAGCTTGGCTAAGACCCTTGTTTGGGAACAGCCAGGCCATAGTATGAGAACTAGTCTCAAGATGCTGTAAGACCAAGAACACAAGAAGCAAATGGGCCAGCGTTGCTACTGTGCAGTTTCCTGGAGGTCTTACCAACGGCAGCCTTGTCCTGGGCAGTGGCAATGCTAGCAGTGTCTCTAAAATTTGGGTCAGAAACAGGACATACTAATAAATTAAGACAAAAAGGATTCCACTCTGCCTGGAATATGCCTAATTTATCTGAAGATAATGTTACAAAGTCAGGTGCATCCCTGGAGCCAGGGTCCAGTTGTAAAGCCCTTCATATGACCAACAGTTTTGTCTGTGTATAGTTTGCTAGGACATTATACAGGAAAATCCAGGTAAGGCTGCTCAGGAGACTCATGCTGGTTGTGACCCAAGATAGCTGCAGTCACGTCAAGCTAATCTTTACAGCCCTGCAGGCAGAGGTTGAAGCGCCTGAAACTTATGCACATTCTACGTATTCTCAAAAACCTTTAATACGTATTCACGCTAAGTGAATAGGGTAGCAGTTCTGCATGGCAGGGACAGAAGCATCATCTGCAATCCAAGGAGGAGCATCCAAGCCACAGAGACAGGAGCCGGTCAGCACGCTTGCCCAGCTTCACATTAGCATACCCTGACAGAGCTGCGACTCTCAGAATCCAGGAAACCAGTGTTGCCTGGAGGGCGGTGTCTTGCCTGCTTATCCTTATGTTTTCATAGCCTCTAAACCATCTTCCCTACTTTGTTCCACACTAGAAGTGAAACTTATTTTGTTATAGAGGCTTAGTGGAGGATCTAGGCCTGCAAAACTCTTATAAGGGTCATAAATATAGCTTACGAATGAATATGCTTCACAGCCTCCGATATTAATCTTACTGATATTAAAGTGATGTTTAGTTTCAAATAGCCTCACACTTGGGTCATGTGTTTTAATTAGCTCCAGAGGAAGCGGGTCTTTACTTATGGAGGCTCCCAAAGACTTGACAGATCAAAAGTGAGTCTAGTTTTGAGAAATGTGGCAAAATGAAGCGTTACAATAAAAATTAATGCTCTCATTTGGGAAAAGAGCCTTGCTTGAGACTGGGGTGGGGGTTGCTGAATGGCTGCGTGTTATTTATCTGTAGACCTGTTCTTCCATGGGAAGTTGCCGAGGTCAAAGACTCCTCTTGGTGCGCTGTAACATGGCCCCAAGGCAGGGACTGGGTCTCCGCCCTAGAATCTTATCTGTGAAGATATGTTGGTGGAAGCAGTTACATTGGCTGTCAAGTGTGGTGGGAGCCCAAAGACGCAGGGTGCAGGAACAAGGTGGCAAATACTCCCTGAGTGTAAAACTTAGCATGGAAAAAGCAGCACAGGCTCTATGCAGAGGTATTTTTTTGATTAATTTAAGTCTGTACTTACAAAGCTACTTTTACTTTGTAAACTCATGACTAGAAATGAAGTAAGAATCGAAAGGAAGTCCGTTGAGGAGCTACTGAATAGTTTAGGGGTTTCCTGTTTTGGTGGCATCAGCTAATCCGTTGTCATCTCTTCACATGTGCCTTTCCTGACCTCCAAATCCGAAGGGCCCAACCTTCCTCCTCTGTAACTGGGGGGGTCTTCTGTTGTGAGGTGGATTCCTGTCATAAGGAATGCAAGTGACGCATTGTAACCCGCTCCCAGCGACCTCGAACCTGACAGGTGGCGCATTCCCTCTGGGCCTGAGCTGAGAGCTGTTCTGCGACCCAGAGCAGCCGCCCGTGTCCCTGGGAGTGAGAGGCCAGTGCAGTGTCTAGGACCATGGTGGGGATGTCTGCTGCTGCAGGAGTCCTCAGCAACGGGCTGCCACTGGAGCCCGTGCTGCTGCGGCTGAAAGGCGTGCAAGTTTTATTACACCTACTCACTTCCTTTGCTTCTCTGAAAATATCTTCCTGCTTGCAGGAGCTTGTTTGGGGCCAGCTGTGTAAGCTATTCCCTACCAGTTCGCGTTAAGACTGTAGATTTGAAAACAGATCTGTTTTAACAAGCCTTTTTGCTTGGAATCTGTTTAATGATGTCACCTATGGTGAAAAGACACTGGGCTTTGTGGTACCGCAAAACAATATGAGATGTCCCTGAATGTGACTGTCCCCGATTCTGTGGTGATGCCTCGAAGCTGGCCTAACCACTCTGCTGTCTACTCCCTACACTCCCCCACCTTTTCCCAAATAAACAGTCGCCAGCTGAGCGTGCCTATCACACAAGTGCATTTTTCACCATATCGGCGTTGTTCAAGTGGAGAGTGAGAACCTAACATATGTTTACATGTTTACAGTGTGAGCTCAGAATCTTCTAGGCCACCTGGAGCTCTAACCCTCATCCACGCTGGTGGGAGCACCAAACGGCGTAGACACGTGGAAGACAGTCTTGGCCTCTCCTTAGTGGCTACACGGAAGCAGGTCTCCTGGCCA
Organism: Capromys pilorides; assembly: GCA_004027915.1. NCBI lineage: Eukaryota > Metazoa > Chordata > Mammalia > Rodentia > Capromyidae > Capromys > Capromys pilorides. The sequence continues at coordinate 11,361 of PVKN010004524.1, forward strand.
GCAGCTGTGTCCTAAACTTACGTCCAATAACAATTTGCACATGAAGAAACCATATTCATTTATTTATTTTTAATATATTTAGGACAGAGTCTACAGGGTCTCAGTACATAGATCAGACTCAGTGATTCTCCAGTTTTCAGCCTTCCAAGCACTGGGATTATAGGCGAGTGCCACCATGCCCAGTCTCAATCGCTGTCTCAGCATGCCCTCAGGGGAGGGGAGGTGTGGCACACTGGGGATCGAACCCTTGTCCCCATGTCTGCCTAAAGCAGGTGCTTTAATCCACTTGAGCCATCTGGCTGGCCCTTAGAAACCTTATTTATAATAGCCAAAAAGCTGGTACAAAGTCAATGTCCATAGACTGAGGAATGGACAAATAAGTGTATAAAATACTGTGGGAAAGTCGTGATCAAGAAATGCAGGGTTCTTTCACGACCTCACGAGAATGTTCTGAAGTCCACAGGGTGGTGATTGTGTATTGGCTCATATGCCATTGAACAGTGTACTTACCTTATGACTGAGTTCGCTGCTATGTTAATTATATCCCAATGAAACTTAAAATGAAAAATGAAAAAGAATCCAAAGGGAGTCTTGCCAGTCTCTTGTTTAAATCTAGTTTTAAATTGAATCCTAGTGACTTTACCTCATAAGTAGAAATCTGGTCCACCTGCCTTCTCCATTTCTTCAGCCCTTCCCCCAGCCTCTGGCCCCCAATTCCTGGTGTGGCCTCTAGACTCACCCTATGGTCCTTTAATGCTTGCCCCCTTGTGGCACCAAGTTAACTGTAGATCTGAGCACATCTTTCTTCCTTTGAAAACTCACCTGTGTCTTCCTTTGGGATGAAATTGCAATTTCCTTGGAATAAAATTTGCTTACCTATAATAAACTCTTGATCATGGCCACTTGAGGTGACACTCTTTGTTATCCCCTTTTGCACACCAGCCTTCTTCCAGGCCCTCAAATAAATGATCACCTACCTATCATGTATCTGTATTTTTCACCACGTTGGTGTCCTTTTGGTGGAGAGTGAGAATCTAAAACCTGTGCAAAACAATCTCAGCTCAGAATCTCCTAATGCATCAAAACTTACTTATTTCCCAGGTCTTTCACTTCTCCGTCACTCCTAATTTGATATGTTTTTTCTTTAGCATCTTCTTTCATAGAATCTTTCCAAAACACTGGACCCCGTTTTCATAAGAACAACTTTCTTTTCACATGCCCATATAACTGACATAATTACATTCTTACAGTGTAAGTACTCCTGCTATGAACAGTGGACAGTGCAAACCAAAAAAGGTGGTACTAGATTATCTCCTCAAGGGGATGATTGATTGGGGCCTGGTGAAAGATATTCTGCTGTTTTTATATAAAAGTTGAATTAGAATTGAGCACACTGCTGGCCAGAACGATGGAAATCTCAAATGGCCTAAGGGACCAAAGAAGCTTCCTGGAGATGGTTCCTCATTTTTGAGTATTTGGTTGATTCCAGTTTATCAGTGTTAGAGTTGACATCGGGTTCCCTGTTTGCACTTTAGCCCTACATGCTTGCTACTTTGCTAGAGCTCAATTTCTACGTGCCTAGTTTACCTTTGTTGTAGATAGATTCCCAAGATGGAATTCCAGAAAGACTGGAAGAGGGTAGCCAAGAGAGAGAAAATTTAATGAGTTAGAAAGCAATCCAGGGCTGGGAGATAGCTCAGCGGCATAAGCTCCTGCCTGGTAAACACACTACCTGGCAAGCACGAGGTCCTGAGTACAATCTCCAGTGCCGCAAAAAAAAAAAAAAAAAAAAGAAATAAAGAAAAGAAAAAGAGAAAAATAAAGCAATCCACCAGGCAAGATTTGCTAAATCCTAACCCACAGACTACAAAGCCTGCCTCTCTAAAAGGCATTTACTACAATTCTCTTCCCCCAGAATCCAAATGCTGATACAGTTCCTGGGTAACAACAGCTCTAGCTGCAGGGAAAGTGGAGCCATTGGCCCAGGCTATTGGGCTAATTATATTCTGAGCTTCCAGAAAAGACACAACAAAAGGATGTACCTGGAAAATGCTCCCAGGTATCAGAGGAGCAAGTGCTTCTCTCCTGACTCAGTGATCAAGAAGAAAGAAAACTATCAACAGTTGCTCCAGGGATAAGATGGCCCCAGGTCTCCCACAACAGCTTTTTCTGAGCTGTACAACCTTCAGGGCAAGAAGTAGAAAGATGGAATGAACCTCTGGTGTCAGCACCAGGACTGGCTGCTGCCAACCTCCTGAGGCACAGTGAACAGCCAGCAGGTGTTCCTCAAAGATAAGCCCAGGATGCTGAGTTCTGAAGGACCATGGCCTGCACTTTGTCAAAGTGCAAGTCCAGGCCCTGTTTACTCTTCTGCTCTTTGGCACTACCTGTGTACTTGGTGGATGCTGCTTTCTCTTTAGTTAGCTGCCCAAGAGCAGAAAAGGCTCCCCCGAAGTGACCCACATGAAACCCCTGGAGCTGGTGGATGATACCTTATGGGGGGTGGGGAGCCAAGATATCTTTGCTGAGGCAGGCAAGCATTGAGATGAGGGGCTTGTATTATCTGGCTGCCCTACACCTAGTGCCCAGTGGGCTTATAAGAGAAAGACGGCACCAGATCTGAGACAGAAGAGAAGTCACAGAAGAGGAGACATAGAAGAGGAGGCCAGCTGATAAGGAGACTGAGGCAGGGAATGGGGCAATACCAGACCAAGGATTGTCAAAGCAAGGCACACCTGGAACTTCCAGAAGCTGAAGGTGACAAAGAATAGAATGCTCTTAGAGGGGAACAAACCAACAGTCACCTTGATTTTTGAATTCTGGCCCCTGTCATTGTGAAAGAAGAAAGTTTGGTTGCTTGAAACTAGCTGTGACAAGCCTTTCAGAACAGTGGTAGTGAACTATGGCATCGGTGGTACATTGGGCCACTTGTATCACTGAATGCCCTAGAAAGTTTGCCACCCTGTTCCAGAGCTTTCAACGATAAAACAGCCTTGCTGCAGCAGCTGTGTCACAAGTTCACCACCACTGTATTAAGCCACCACTAACTTTGTGGTAGCGTGCTCTGGCAGCCACCGAAAATGAATATGCTCACGTTCATATTGTCTTCCTCATCATTACCAAAAACGTCCTCCCTCTCACCCCTTATTTAAGTTCTCCTGTGAGACTCATCAGAGTCAACCAAGAAGTCAAAAACCAAATTCATGGTCAGCGAGATAGCTCAGCGGTCTAAAGTGCCTGCTTAGGCAAGCTTAGGCAAACTCAGGGACCTTAGTTCGATCCGCAACACCATATGCTGCGCCAGCCTCACCCCCAGGGCAGGGTGAGCCAGCTATAACATAAATAAAGTTTAGATACATAAAAAAAATAAAATAAAATAAAAACCAAATTTAGACCAATGAGTTAAAATCCTTGGGCGAAGTTTGGACAGTTAGAAATCTTGAGAACTCTACTGTGTTGCTGGGGATTAACTCAGTAATAGAGCACTGCTTAGGATGTGCAGGGTCCTGGCTTCTATCCAGCACCTTCAGAACAAAGAAAGAAGCACAGAATTCCCCTAGCTGTGCTGTGGGTGCAGTCCGATTCTGAAGCCACTGCCTCGGCTCCTTTCCCTCTTGCCTGGCACTGAACTTGCACTGTGTCGGAATAAAGAGACAGTACGGTCATAGAAGCTCCTTAGAACAGAGCTTCTTGTTTGTGTCAGGTTGACACAATGGCTGGGTTCTATGACAGCAGGTCACAGGCAGGAGCTCAAGGGTGAGTCCTGAGAATTTGCATTTCAAATAAGCTCCCAGGCATGCTCCCCTCAGCCCCCAGCACACAGCCCTGAGCACTTTGAGATGGTCGGGCTCTTTTTTTTGTCCTAATACCTAGGAGTGTGAGTTGGATGACTTGGAACTGTCAAGCTTCGAACTTAAGGACAATCACCTCATCTTACCCTTTTAAAACAACACACCATGGCACATCACATGGGATCCATCAATGCCACGACACATGGGATAACAGCAAGAACGTAAAAGGAACATTTGCCCCCAAACTGCAGTCTGTAAGGCTAGGGAGGCATCACTGGAAAGGCCAAGGGGGTGAAGATGGCAGAACTCCTGCTCGGAAGGAATCGCACATGCAGCAGCAGCGAGCAGTTCTGGGTTAGAGAAGCAGGTTGGGAGGGGCTTGTGGAGCAGCAAATGGCGGCCACTAAACTGCTCCGTGAAGGAGAGCAGAACTGAGCAATGATGCAGGTTTGGGCTCAGAGCTAACTTACTCCAGGCAGTCAAAGAATTAGATGGTTCCCTGAGCAGTCCTCCCCCGTCTTTCTCCTCCTGTTACGTTCAGTCTCTTAAATAGGCATTGGGCTCAACACAGTTGAAAGCTTTTAGCCTGCTCAGCTTCCAGATATAGGTGTCTTGGTTGAGCTTTGCACCCCGCTGCTGATGTTCCCACGATTAGGATGATAGTGCGTTTGTAGGTGACGGCAGAGTAAGGAGCACAGACAGATGGCAGGGAGCGGGTAGCTTGAGCAGTAACCTGTTCACACTCTGAAGCATCCTCTGTCTAGAGTGACTTTGGTAAGGCCAATGCAATTCCAGGGAAGTGGATGAGAACCCGCTCTGGTTTAGGTTCATTTTCCTGCCAGGGTATTCTCTGCCCTTGAAAACCATGCCCCTCGAATATCTGCTGCTCCCTGCACTTGCAAGCTCATTAATGGCATTTCCCCCAGAGACCCAGAAATAGCAAATTCCATTAAAAGGCTTATCATTAAATACAATGCAGCTCTTTATGTGGGAGAAGGATGGCCTCTGAGTGAGAGTCCATTAGGGCTCTGGGCTGGAAAAAATGGGTCAGCTCTCTTTTAAGGGAGAAATTAATCCAGCAGGCGCTTGCCAACATCCATCTTGCAAAGCTTCTCCTGTTCCTGCTGCCAAAGTGTGCTCATCCAGACTTGCTATTCCTGTCCTCAGCCCCCTGGAGCAGGGCCCATTCGTCCCAAGGAAGACTATCAAATTATCTGGCGACAGCCTAAATAAATATGAGATGAGAGATAAGAACCAAGGAGGCTGTGTGTGTGTGTGTGTGTGTGTGTGTGTGTGTGTGACTGTGTGTGTGAGTGTGTGTGTGAGTGTGTGTGTGTGAATATAACCTGAACCATGCTGCAGCAAAGAAAACATAAGCAATAACTCCTCTCTGCATTCGAACTCCATGAGCTGTTGCTTATTGGCAAATCCGTGAGCTGCTGTCGCCAGGGACAATTGTTACAGAGACTATTGTTTTCAGCCAGGGAGGTCAGTGTTCCAAAGGACTGTCCAGCCAGTCTCCTTGTGACTCCAGCAAGCTGAAGCACCTTGTGTGGAAGGACTGTGGCAGCGGAGGTTGATGAGCAAGAGAAACACAAGCACTGAGCGAGCAGGAGCTGGGAAGTGACCCAGAGTAGCTATGAACACAAAGGTCCAAGGCTTAGGCAGCACAAGAGCAAGTCGTGCATGTGACTGCGGTGGGCGAGCCGGCCCGCTGTGTAGACCAGGGCGAAGTCAGGGGAGCTGGCAGTTGGACGTGGGTGCTCTGTCCATAGCACCCCCTGCTGGTAGGATGCGGGTGAGAAGACCCAGGTCCACAGCAGGAGGGCATTGGCAGAGCACCGGGTTCGTAGCAAACAACAGAATGTAAGGGGCACGTGCGACATCTCAGGAGCGTCCTACGGGCAGTCTGGTACACGGTTGTGCAACGCTGGGTGTTAGAATGGTTAGCAAGTGTCTGCTGTTCCAGCCCTCCTTTCCCACTCTGTGAGTAGAGGTTCTTGCGGTGTGCAGAGGCCTTGAACGAGCTCACGTAGCTCAGTGATTTCCACTTGAAGAGCTGGCCCTGAGCGTCCTGCCGCCTGGCCGGAATGGAGCCGACTTGTATCTAGTTGTGGCCTGACAGCACACTGAGCTGCGCTGAGGCTTGACATCTGCAGCAGATCCATCGCTGAGCTCCGCCCAGGCCAGCTCAACCATGGTTAGCCCCGGAAAGAGACTCCAGAGAGGTGGCAGGGGACTGTGATGGCCCTGCTTCAGAATCCAAGGGAGGAGAGCCCTTCAGGGAGGAGAGTTGACTTCTGGCAGGGAGTACGGAAAAGCGAGGTGGATGGAGGCCTGGGGTAAGAAAAGCCTTGGTCCGTGGTACCCTGAGTGTCGGCGGAGTGATGGGCCGGCATTGGGACAGCCGGATGGTGGTGTCTGTCAGTCTGTAGCTGCGTAACAGAAAACCACAGACTCTGCAGCTTAAATGGTGTGTTTATTTCTCACCACTGTGGAAGCTGGAAGACCAAGTTAAAGGGGTGTGCTGGTTTGGAGAAGGGCATTTTTCCTGGATTGCAGAATAGACCGCAGGTCTTCATGTGGTCTTTTCCCCAGCTGTGTCTTCATATGGTTTTCCGTCTGTGCACACACTGAAAGACTGCTGGAGTCTCTTCCTCTTCCAGTCTAACTGGGTATGGGCTCTACAGTGATGACCTAACTTAACTTTTATTGCCCCAAAAGAGGCCCTACTACCAAATGCAGTCACGTTGGAGGCTAGGGCTTGCACATATTTAATTGGAGGATGAGGGAACACAGTTCAGTCCATCGCAGCATAAGAGGACTTGGTATTAATAAGTTACTGAGTTTCCACTAGCTAGAGCATGCTGAACTTACGAAGGGTCCCAGTCCATATCTCTCTAATATGTAGGGTGGTGTTCGCCCTACATATATACATCAGGGCTGCTCCAAGGTGAAAGTGAAATAAAAATCACTGCTGTGTTTGGGAGACTTGTTGGAATGCAGAAAGTTTGCTTGACCCTGTTTGACCACGCTTGCCAGGCTCCATCTTCTTTCTCCCTATGGAGCTGGAGGGGCACCTGTTTCCATGTGGCTGTTTCTATCCTCCTTGGGAAGAGAAGTTCTTCACCTGCACCTGCCCATTTTTATCTGTGCTCCTGCTGCCTTTCTGATTCAGGCTGGAAAGAGAAAGACAGCTCCCCCTCTGGCTTCCAGCTCTTTTTGGTTGAGCTCTAAGGGTATGTTATGGTTTGTGTCTAGTTATCCCCCCAAAACCTCATGCAATCATGAGGCAGACTTCTAGAGTTTGAGATTAACTCATGACCCACTGGGTGTGGGTGCTGCTGGGATTATGGATATGAGTGTTACTCCCAGCTTAGGGCAGAGAGCCTGCATGCAACTTAAGAGAGACAGGCTTGCTCTCTGTAGCGTGGTTGCTATTCCTTCTCCATTTTGCTCTTGCTCTTTGCCACTGCCATGAAAGGCTGCTCTCTGCCATGTGCTGCTCTGCCTTGGATCTAGCCAAGTATGGGCTGAAACCTCGAGTAACTGTGAGCTAAATAAACCTTTCTTTCCTTTATTTTGTGTGCTGGGCATTTGTCCCAGCAATGAGTGAAGAGTAACTGAGAAAGAATTTGGTACCAGAGAAGTGGGATCATTGCTGTGCCTAAAGCTGACCATGTGGCTTATAAGCTTTTGGAAATGGCTTATGGGAAGAGATAAGAAAGGTTCAGTTGCCTATTTGCAAAGAACTGGAATAGCTTCATCTGTCCTGTTTGGGAGATTCTGGTCAGAGCTCACAAGATGAGAGTGCTGATAGAAAGCCTGCCTGCAAAGACCAGGTTGTGGAGGTTTCTGCTGGGAAGAAAGACTGCACTGGTTGCTGGACTCTGGATGATTTGTGTTTTGGCATGGCAAAATCTTTGTCTACATTTTGCTCATGTTTGTAGACTTTGCCTGAGAGTGAATTTAAGCATGGCAGATGGATCAATCTTTCAAAAGAGATTTCAAAGCAACTTAATATTGCGGCAGTGGCGTGGTTGTTGTTGGGGGCTTTTAGCCAGATTCATGCTGAGAATCAAGAGCAAAGAACCCAGCAGGAGGATTCAAAATGTGAGTTTGGCCAGAAAGGAAGCACCAATAAAGCTGTGGATTGCAAAGAGAGAGCTGAGAGGATCTGGATTGCTGAGAAGGAACCAGAGAATGGAAAGGATGGCCTGAGGGCACCACAGGAGGTGGCAGCTCTCCACTCCTTGCAGCCTCAAAATTGCAAAGGTCAGGGACTTTGCCCTGGGGAAAAAGCCACTGAGCCCCATATTCCAGAATGGTGGCAGCTGTCAAACCAGGTTCCAGAATAGTGCCAGCATGGATAATTTATTTCTCAGAATCAGAGTCAGAGTCCTCAGTGATCCAGGCACTCAACCCCTACAGTCAAGAGAGAAGGAAGCCTGGCTACTGTGCCAGCTGGCAGTGGACTTTGGCATCACCCATGTGGCATTGGTTTTGGACACATTCAGAATGCAGGAGTTCTGAGGGTAAGAAGGCTTCCACCTAGATTTCAGATGAAGGCCTGGGAGGCCAGGCAGTATGCCCCTGAGAGGGCAGTGTGTAAAGCTGTGAGAAGCCTGTTCAGTGGAAACCCCAGAGAAAAGCTGTGAGAGCTACCACCAAAAGTGCTATAGGCATGGAGACATGTAGGGCTTTTGGAGCTCATAACTTATTACAGATTGCTTGGGATGGTCCACAAGGATCTATAGGATTTAATGTTTGCCCTGCTGGATTTGGGACTTTTGTTGGTCCCAATGCCTGGTATCCTGCTGTGCATACCTTTTGAAATGGTAATGTTTATCTTGTGCATTGAATATTGGAAGTATTTAACTTTCTTTTCATTTGTACAGGGACTCACAGCTAAGAGTTTGCCCTGGATCTTGTAGGAGACTTGGGACTTGGACTTTGCAGCAGTTTTGCAACAGTTGTGCCTTTGGCAACTCTTAGAGATGGACTAAAATGCCTTTCTCACAAAAGAATGTGTATGAGTCTTTGGGGCTCCAGGGGTCAAATGTTATGGTTTGTATTTAGTTGTCCCCCAAATCATGGGACTGACTTCTAGAGTTTGTGATTAACTCATGGCCCACTGGGATTATGGGTGTGAGTGCTGCTGGGATTATGGGTGTGAGCACAACACACAGCCTGGGGCATCTAGCCTGAACGCAATTTAAAGGAGACGGATTTGCTCTCCGTTGCCATTGTTGCCGTTACTCCTGCATTTTGCACTTGCCATTTTGTTGCCTTCCACCACCTTGAACTGCTGCCCTCTGCCATGTGCCAGTCTGCTTTGGAGCCAGCCGAGTATGCACTGAAACTTCCGGTAACTATGAGCTAAATAAACCTTTCCTTCCTTCATTTTGAGCGTCGGGTATTTATCCCAGCAATGAGAGAAGAGTAACTGAGACAGGGTTCTCCCTAGTTTTCTGCTTGTTCCTTGTTCGTGAGGTTTCTCAGCTCCTTGGCCAGACAACACATAAAGGCGGCCACCCTGAGCTATTTTCCAGGTGGCAGTGAGCCAGAGCCCAGCGTTGGCTCAGGGCAGGCTTCTCAGCCTAAGCACTACTACACTCTGGGCCCGGCAGTCGTGTGGTGTCAGAGCTGTCCTGCACATTATAGGACATCAGCAGTATCTGTGGCCTGAACTTACTAACACCGCTGGTCCTTTTCCACTCATGGTAACCAAAACTGTCTCCAGTCAGTGCCACATTCTCCATCATCAGAATGTGTGTGAGTCTTTGGGGGTCCAGGGGTGGAATGTTATGGCTTGTGTCTAGCTGAGAGCCTGTGCAAATCAGCTGTCAGGAACTGTGACTTAGGATGAGGTCCTTGGGACTGACTTTGAAAAGGCTTCAGCTTACTATAGCTGACTGAGCTGGAAGTGCCAGGGTCCTCTGGAGAAGGGAATTTCTTCTAGAAAGACCAGACACTCTTGTGCAGATATGCAACACTGATGGCTCTTTCCGATTATCTGAGGAAGATTTAGACTTCTATCTTCCCAAGAGCTTTTTTAGAAGTTATTATTCTAAGCGTTCTCAAAATGTAAAGGGCATTTCATACCTACCTAGCAATGCAAAACAGTGCTACACGCATAACCTGTTCCAGGAGATGTGTCTGTGTATCTTGTTTGAGATAGGGAGAGAGAGACAGAGACTGGAATGACAATAGGAGCAGTGGTGTGGTCTCCTCCAGGGTGGCCTGAATTTATTATCTGGTGGATCTTGAACCTTTATTTCTCCAGAGCTTCGATTCTTTATCCGCAAAATTGATTACTATAGCCGTGGACATGTTCAGCTCCACATTCACCCCTGGGCTTGTTGTAGGCTTAGATGAGAATTTGTTATGAATTCTTAGCAAAGTGAGCATCATATCATGAGATGCTGGATGCTCAGGGAACCCACTACGATGCAAAGGGAAGAGCCTGGCATTGCTGTCAAAGCTGTGTCACATCAGCCTCCGCCCCAGAGTGTGTGGAGCCTTTGAAAGGGACTGAGCAGATGGCTTATATTCTTGACCTGATGCATTTGGCAACTAGTACCCATCTTGACCTGTGGAGTGGGTAGCTAAGTGACATAAAGAATGGTGTAACTCATCGCTGAGATGGTTGGAGATTTTATTGAATGATCTTTAAGAACTTAAGAGTCTTGTATCTAAGTGCTGCTTGCTCAGCTCTTTCTGGTTATCTGAGGAAGATTTAGACTTCTATCTACCAATGCTGCAAAAAAATCTGCCCTGAACCACTACAGAGGTTGTCTCTGGAATGGTGGCATTTGTTTGTGTGCCATGGGACAGTGTGTGTAGAAGAAGCAGGATGGAACAATGGGCTGATCACCATCCAGAACCTAGAACATGGTAGGGAGGGTGGGGGGAACAGATGGCAGTCCTCCAAACACCAGAGACATGGGTGGTACTGGCGTTCTCACTCTGCATTTAATGAAGGTTTGTGTCACATTTCCTCTGAGTTTCAAGTCCACCCAGTGGATGTCAGACTTACACTGCTTCCGAGAAAAGATGAACTGGATTTAAATGCATTGCCTGTGCACCCGGGTTAAGTCCTGAGCTACCCCAAAGAGGCTCCTTTGATATTTTGCTCTCCCCTCCCCAAAGTCAGGTAAACAGAATCAAGCAGTTTGACCCAGGTGACAGAGTTTCCTAGCTCTACAGTGCCACGGGAGGGAGCAGTGCGCTGCTGAGGTCCCTGAGCGGCGTGTGGCTGCCACTCAAGCCTCTCCCCACTAAGTACCACTTAAAGGCCTCTTCCTTGGCTGATATTTATCACTCCTTTCACTGGGCTGTAGGAGCATCCTCCCTTGTGCAGTAAACATGACAACACAGCCTTTTGCAGATGCTTCGGTGGGCCTGAGAGGTCAAACTATATCTTCCTCTTGCCTTGGAAAAAATTGGATCTGTCACATTTGTAGAGCAGATGCAAGCGCCAGGCCTGAATTACATTCCAACAGCAGACAGCAACGTGGCCGCTGCTCCAGGAGGTAGATAAGTTAGCTACATGGCTAGTGCTAGGATGCGTAGACCCATACTGACCCAACTCTGGGCTCTGGGAACTTTCCTGCCAGCACTGAATAAAGAATCACTGATATTAAGCTACAACTAAGATTGATCGCAAAACACTTGTGTATCTAAAAATATGCAGGCTATTTCCCCTTTAAGGTGGATCTGTGTATGTGTGTGTGGTGGGGATGGGCATCCTACCAGTTTACAGACGAGACCAGAGGGGCTCAGAGACTTCTCTGAAGTCACATAGCTAGTTAGCGACAGGAGATCTCCTGGGAGTTTGGAGATGGGGTGGCATTAGTTATATTTGGGGTGTGTTGAGGTTGGGAGTCCTTAAGACACCCACCGCAGAATGTTGAGGAGTTGGGGAGTTATTTTTAATGCTCTTTCAAATGAGAGGTCAGAGTTGGAGTTACAAGTTTAACAGAAGACATTATCAATTCACAACACACACACACACACACACTTTTTTTTTTCTTATTTAAGAAATGTAGATGTCTATAGTTCTCAACAGTTCGGATTTTGTTTATTTTTATTTTATGATGTTCTTCATTACATTGTTCTGGCACTTTTATTTCCTATAAACCTCTAGTTATCTAAAAAACATTAGACTGGGGTTCAGATTTTTGCTAAGAAAACACCATTGGAACTGGACTGAGCTTCCTTCAGGAGGCTTGTATTGTCTGAGTTTCTTTTTCGTGATGGCAGTTTTTGGAAAAGATCGCTAGATCATAACTTCTCCAGCTGTTGCAAAACAATGATTGATAACTACCAACCTCTCTTCATTCACAGCTAAAATATTTTGATGAAGCAAAACTTCCTTCAAAAAGAACGAACTGCTCGTGAACTATTTGGTTACTAGTGATACAGTTTATATTGTAAAAGCAAGATACTTGTTCGGCTGTGTTTCTCTGATGTCTTGCTTTCAAAATGGTGATCTGATTCCCTCCAAAGGGGACCAATGAGGTTTTTACTTGAGGAGGATATGCTTATAAATTTATGGCTCTCAGCTCATTTATTATCTCAGTAGATAGCAGTTGTTCTTTCTGGCACACAGACTGACTGGTTCTTGGATTAGAAGAACCCTCTGGAAGCGTTGGTCCTTTAATCCCTTGACAGAGCCCCCGTAGTTTCTGGCAGCTCCCTTGCTGTCTCTTCCCTTGCTAAAACAAAATATTTCAGGATCCTCTTGTTTCTTTCCTGCCTCTGGATTTGAATTCAGCCATTGCTTGTCTCAGGATAGTCTCCTTTCTTTTCTTGTAGGAAATAGTCGTTAGAGATCACAGTTTGTATGCCTGGTATCTACTGGTGTTAGGTTACTTATCATCCGTGGGGCTTTTTTAAGGAAGAAAACAATGTATTCTTAAAAACTTAAGAGCACGACTTCATACTGATATTTTCATTCACACACTTCTAAATAGAAAGTATTAGGATTTGCTTATTTTACATCTCTATGTCCTTTTCTACACTTCAGTTTCCAGGGAAATACTGATACATATATATTGTACACGGTGGTGCACACCTGTAATCCCAGCTCTTGTGAGGCTGTGAACAGGTGGATCACTACAAGTCTGATCTAGTGGTGAGACCCTGAACACTCTGTTGACCCTTCCCTAAAATACAAAAACAAAACAAAACAAAACATTGGTCTTGTAAATGCATACTGATCCATGTATTTCTAAAATACTTCTGAGATCCCTTGTGTTCTAAGTACTGGATCAGGGCTCCCCGCCCTGGCGAGCCTCATGATAAATTAGGCAACAAACATATAAATAAACCAGCACCTGCAAATGAATTCTGCTGGTTGTGAGGTAAAAAAGACTTGTATAGGGTGGCTGGCAAGATAGCTCAGTGGACTAAGCACCAGCTTTGGCAAGTGCAGGGATCCGGGTTTGATGCCTAGCCCAGTATGTTGCACTGGCCCCGTGGCTGGGCACGCTGAGCTGGTTTCGGCGTCCTGCCGTAATCCCAGTGCTGGGAGACTGAAAACAGGAGGATCACCATGAGTTTGAGCTGTGCAGTGAGACTCTGTACCAAATACATAAAATGAAAAAAAAAAAACCCAAAAAACTTGTGCGGGGTTAGTGGAGCACGAAGGAGGTGGAGTAGGTGAAGGAATAATGAGGTGTCAGGGTAGGGGTCAAACAGATGTGAAAGGAAACAGCACCAAAAAACCCAGCTTAAAAAAACAAAAGTTTGTGCTGTCTTAAGATAATAATACGCAATGTATTAACCATTGTTACTCGCCTATTATCTTGTTTTGAAATTTGGGGCATTTTCCTCTTTAAAATAAAATTTTAAAAACCAGCTGCCTAAGTCGAAAGGACATTTCAGCATTGCTAACTGCCGGGTGCGCCGGGAGTTCAACAC
>PVKN010004525.1:0-33275 GCA_004027915.1 Capromys pilorides
TCTTATCTTGTTTTGGAGTTTTGTTTTATTTTTATTCTCTTAAGAAAAAGAATTAGGAGATGTCTTTTACCATGATCTGATAAGATGAGGAGAGAGCCAGCCTCCTGATACCCGTCTCTCCTTCCTTCTTGGTAGTGCCTGGTTTGGAGAGTGAGGGGCAAGTCACTAGCATCAGGAGTTGGCAGAGACTCATACATTTTCTTTTCCCTTCCTTCCTTCCGTTCTTGGTACCTGGAGTCAAACTCAGGCCTTGGCACTTTCCAGGCAGGTGTTGGGCTCCTGAACTGTACCTCTGGCCCAGTCCATGCATTTGCAAAATGCACATTGATGCTTCACAGTACCCAACTTCAGTCTGTGGAGTCAAGAACTGTATTTAATGAATCTTTCTACATTGTATAGTATTAAACTGACATTGAACTATGAACGCATTAGGTTCTTTTTATAGGTGCTTTTGTTTACTTTTATGTGAGAAGAATAAAAAAGTATATCTGTACAAAAAATGTACAAGCCATAAACCTACAACTCAGTGAACCTCATGAATTAAACATTTGCATGAGCAGCACACAACTAAAGAAACAGAACGGTGGCAGAAATAGCAGAGAAGGCTGCTTCTCTCACTTGGGGCCTCTCTCCACAAATGACATGTTGTTATTCTCTACTGTACTAAAGCATTGAAAATACAGCTATATTATCTTTCTAATATTTTTTTGCATTGATAAGTAGGTTTCACACTTTATTTTTTGAGTTGTTTTATTTTTTAATTACTTTTAATAAGAAATTACAATGCGACAGTTTCAAAACACATTAGTAGTTCGTTCACAGTAATTGATACAATGCATATTGTTGTCCTTGTTGTAGTTATACAGGGCACAGTGTGTAGACATGATAAATTTTCTAATGATTATTGGTACAATAGATTTCTTCTCTTTTGATCTAAGAAAAGGTAGTTGTATACATAATCAAATGTTCCATAATTGCAGTGTGTTACTGGTGAGACTGGCAATGTTGAAGCTGTTGATTTGAGCCCTTTTACAACTCAGCATACTGAACTACCCTTATGTTTTATGTGTCATGTTTAAGCTTTTCTGCTGGATGGTCAAGGACAAGTTAAAATGAGACCTGTATAACAAAACATGTATTTTTTGTACCTCTCAAGGTCAGTGAGGTTTCACACTTTTAAAAAGGAACTTAAAATGGCTTACAAAGGTATACACTACACAAGAAAATTAAGCAAAAAAAAAAAAAATTAGATAAAGAAGCTGAAGCAAAGACCTTATCTTGAGAGGAAAATAAGATTACTCATGTGCACCATCCAGACAGTTTGTTATTTCCTATATCCTTCAAAGTGGTGCTGTTCATGGCATTCATATGAGGCCATTGAAATTTAAATTTTATGCTAAATTTAAGATGTCATTTCTTAGTCATGCTAAATATATTTTAGTTGGTCAGCAGCCTCATATGGCTTACGGCTACCATATTGAGCACTGCAGAAGCAGAAAATTTCCTCCATGACAGGAAGTTCAGTTGGACAGCCCTGTTCCCAAAGTAGGCCCCACATTTGACTTGGAGTATTTTAGTAGTAGAGGCAAAGTGGAAAATCATCAGTGATATGCTGCAGAGTCTATGAGTAAAAAATCAGTGATGCTTTCAGTGCAGAAGTATCCCTGGCTCTGCATCCTCTGGACAGAGTCCCCCATTCTTCCATGCCCATCCCCAACTGCAACCCGAGACTCCCCACAGTGGGGCTTGCAAGGTTCTTTCGCATGTGGTACCCACAGGTGCCGGCCAGGCTTGCCAGGCAGGTATAGTTCGGAGAAGCCTATGCACAGAGAGCCTGAGCGGAACAGGATGATCCTCACCGATAGCTCTGGGTGGCTGTGCTGAATCTCAGAGGGAGAAATGTGCCTTCAGATAATCCCTGAGTTTGCTTGCATGCTTTTCATAGCTAGAAAGTGACAGTGAATTTACATTTCTTTTCTGCAACCAGCTTTTTGGAGAACACCTATCCCTTATAGGTAAAGCACACTCTAGGCTACAGTTCGGTCCAGTTGGTACCTTCTTAGGGAGCCCTAAGGAGCCTGACAAGGATACAAGCCTGAAAGGAAGGCCACCCAGTGCTGTGGAAGTGTGAGGGCAGGACCATGGTTCTTCTGAAGGAGTAGTTTGGGGTCCAGTCAGACACACAAACAAAAACACAGTTAAGGCCCCTAAACTCAATTCTACAGTGAGAATGATGCTGCAGTTTTAAGCTAGAAAATGTTAAAGCAGATTATCCTCTAACAGTAGAGAAGTAAGGTCAGTAACAGTGGTGCCTGAGTCTTCTGGCACCTTCTAAAAAACATCTGTAGAGGATATCGGCCCTTCCAGATCTTTACCTGCCTGAGGCTTTCCACCAATCAGTCCCTGCTGGCCTCTCTACCCTGATCTCCCCCTTGCTTACCCCGCTCCCTCTGCACTGGCCTGCTTACTGATCTGTGAATATGGCAGGCTCACTTGTTGCACTTAGAACATGTCCTTGCAGCCAGGCTCAGTGGAGGGACAAAGAGGAGCTGCATGGTTTGGAGCCCAAGTTCACAGCTGGTCTGGAGCATTTCACGTAGGCCTGGTGTATGTACGCCGTAGCACGCAAAAGCGAGGTGCTGCTCAGAGATACACCCTCCCAAGGCCTGGGGTCCAGGCAAATGATAGCAGCACCCTGGGAGCAGCAAGCAGGTCACTGGCTGCAGATCCCACCGCAGAGCCCAAGTCCTGTGTGCCTGGCAGCTGGGCAGCACCGCCAAACAGTCTACTATAACTTCCCTTGAATTTTCTCCCTCTCTTAATATATATTTAAATATCTTCCAGTTGTCTTCCTCTTGATGTCTTCACATTTTGTTTTATTGTATTAGAAAGTAATAAAACCATTAACTCCCCAAATTTTGAAAGTCACAAGTGGTCAGATTATAAATCGACTATCACCATGATGGATCTATTTGATACACATAAGCCATGTCTGTTTTTGTTTTCTAGGTTTTTTAATTTTTCACTTTTTCTTTCTCACTTATGCCTCCAAAATCTAAAAAGAACCCTTTAATAGATAAGCATCTAACTTCTTTCATGCTCTTTCCCATCACCAGTCTTCCACCTATCCAAGCAGAAGGTTACGCTACTAGGTACCTCAATTTCAAGGAAATTTCCATCTGACTCTTGGCCCCATTCTCGGGACTCTCTGGAGGTTTTTTTTTGGGAAGTGTAGTTCCAGGACAGCTAATGTAACACAGTTCAGGTACACAAGGGTTATGGAAATAAAATGAGTAAGATATAGGGCAAGGATTTAATATAATAAATCCTGGTACACAGTAAGGACTAGTAAGAATTTACTGGGTTTACTAGAAAGAGCACCAGTATCACCATCACTATGGTTGTCAGCGTCCGTAAGCCATTTGCTCCCAGCGCCTCAGCCAGACGGGCCTGGTAAGGATCCTCTGAGATGGCGCTACCACTGCTGGCTCTCCAGAGCAACTTTTTCGGATCACGAAAAAAGCACCTTCCTATCTGAGACAAGAACTCAAGATAGTCAATTGGACATGTTCTTATCTCAGCTGCATATATGTAGACTCTTGTCTAGCATGTGTTTCATTGCATTGTCAAACCAGCCTCTATATCCAGAATGGATTATAAATATTTACCTTTCATGGTCAATTCCACTTTGGGGAAGAGCCAGCAGTCATCAGGAGGCAGACAAAGTAGGTGAGGACAGAAACTGCCATAATGTTAAGAATCAGTTCAAGGTATTGAGGCAGCCACAAAAAGAGTTGAGAGGGGCAAGGGAGATAGCTCTGTAGAATATGTGCTTGCTTGACAAGCACAGGGTCCTGAGTTCAATCCCTGGTACTGCAAAAAAAAAAAAAAAAAAAGACTTGACAGGGGGCTTCCAGAACTATTTTAGACAGTGACAACAATGATGGCATGAGTGTGTTCAGATAGGAGGAAGGGTATTTCAAAGGGATTAATGCCAATGTGTCTTCTATAATAATTTTTAAAATTTAAAAATTCAATGTATATATATATATATATATATATATATATATATATATATATATATATAATTTTATATTATACTGGTTCAGCCTACCCTGGGGGTGGGGCTGGCACAGCATGTGGTGCTGGGGATTGAACCACGGTCCCTACAGTTGCCTAAGCTTGCCTAAGCAGGTGCATTAGACCACTGAACTATCTCACTGGCCCATTCACTATATATTTTGATCATACCACATACATAGGAGTTCAATAGTTTACCCTTAGAAGAAGCCACAGGTTACCTTCAAGTAGTTTCAGCAAAAAAAGAGAAAAATTATACATATATTCTATTAAATAGAAATACTCTTAAAAGTATATATTATACATGCAGGTAAATAATATTTACATAAATTTTTTATTTACATATTTACATAAATTAAAATAAGAGAAAATAGTTTTATATAAATGGCATAGGGATTTTTTCTGGTTCTATTCTTTTTAATACTTTTGGATATTTGACAAAATTTATAATAAACACTGGGGCAAAGATCACACATTCTCCACTATTTTTCAAACATAGTTTTAGGAGCCTTTCACCTATGGAGCCCACTGATTAGACATCGTCAGATTTCTATGTAGAATATGTTAAATCTGTCACAGGCTTGGTAAAATATGAAATGAATACAGTGTTTCTCTATTCCTAGACTGTGTCTTAAAAGTGCATTGTTGTCCAAGCACCCACCTGCCCTGCCCCAGCACCACTTCAGTAATGCTGTGAGTACACATGCACAAGTGTTTGGTCCTGGCAGAACTTGACAGCTAAGTCTTAGGAGGCCATGAGGCCAGTCTGAGCCACATAGACCGATGGCTTCAACATAATGCCACCACAAGTACCCAGCAACCCAAAAAGGTCTGTGAGTGGGAATAGAACTGGCAAGATGCAAAGCTTGAGTACCCTCCCTCTCAAAGGCAAGGCCACCTCCTTGGGGAGAGAGGCCGGCCCTTGCGTGGCTGTGTTCCTTGGCCACTGCCTATACTGGGTCCTGGCTGCCACCTGGCCCGGTGCTGTCATGCTGGCTCCTGGGAACAGAAGATGCTCCACAGCATCTGTTCCTATAGCTCACTGTTGGGCAGTCGCTGGCATTACCCAGACCTGTAATCTCTAGGTCATGAGGAATCAGTATCTTGCCAAAATTTAATCAGTTGTTCATTCAAGCAAATCAAAGTGCTTGCAGAAGCCAATGTTTCTGCTTTCATAAAATTATAGTCTAACGGGGAGGTAGATAATGGACAAGAGCCATAATAAAAATTATCTAGTGTATTAGGAGGTGCCATGGGAGAAACAGATCCAATTTGCTTTCTGAAACTTGTCATATGAGGCTGATTTTGTTTATCAAAACATAAGGTGTCAAAACCTAAGGATTTTTAGTTACTATATTCAGGCAAGCCTTGTCCTCACATATGCTGAAATTCCCTGATAACCCAAGAAGAAAAGACTACATTCATTTTCAAATTTACTTGTCCGCTTTTGCATATAGATAGTAAATTAAAAATTACAAGATGTCCCTTTTGTCTGATACCAGCACATTGCTTATCTGAAATATTTGGTGTAGGGGTAGAAGTTGATTTTTACCTTTCTAAAAAGAAAATAACTTCCTGAAATTGAGAAGCAAAGAAAATACTTCATTTTGCAAGTTGAAGTCACTCCTAAGTTATTAAGTGGTTGGGCTATTTATTTCCCATAATTTTCAAGAAATTGAGTTTCATAGGTTTTTATGACACAGCTTTAAAGGAAGTATTCTCTTTTTCTAACTCAAGACATTTATACAGTGCAAATGATAAATGTAATTTAGCTGTACATGAGAAATAACTGCTATTGAACCATCTAAACTGTCATCAGAGTCAAAGGTCGAGATGCCCTCCTCCTAATGAGGAGTTTAGTGAGTGAACTGCAGTGGAGTATGGGTCAGCTCCAGTTTGAGACCAGCTAAGGTACTCCCTTCCCAGCAGTCCTGGCTTGACAGTGCCCTTCCCCCATGACATGGATAGAGCTGGAGCACCATATTGGGGTGACCCACTCCTGCCTCCCTGGCAGTAGCTGTGTCCAGGCTGTCTGTACACCTGCTGTTGTGTTGGCGCTGGAGCACTGGTACTAGGAAAGAAAGGTTCTCTCTCACTATAGCCAAAGCTCCAACATATAAAACTTGGGAGTGCTCAGCAGCAAATGGTGCTAATTTGCAGAGGGGCCAGAGAAGAGACGATGCTGGCCCCCTTGTGTCTGATCCCTAAATTCCAGTAATCCTGTGGGCCAGCTGCATTTCTGTGGTTGTGGGAATCTCTTCAGTATTGATCAAGATTCAATTTAATATAAATTCAGTCTCCATTTTTTCTGTACAGGGATTTAACTCAGGGCTTTCATACTGAGCTACACCCCAATTCATTTTTTCCCCAGCCCATTTTATTTTTTATTTTGAGACAGGGTCTTGCTAAGTTGCCCAGGCTAGACTCAAACTTGCAATCCTCCTGCCTCAGCCTGCCAGGGTCCTATCAGTATATGTTAGATTTCTGTCCTGAATCAAGAAGAGAGTTCAACACTCAGGGGTCAAAATTCAGTGCTAATCTCTGTCCTTTGAAAAGACTATGTTATAAGGTTTTTAAACTCCTTTCCACCAGAAGAAATGGAGTTAAGCCAAAACTAATAACTTTTCCAGTAGCTACAACTTCAGTCTCATGCTCATGAGGTACTGTTGTGACCTCCTTCCACTAAAGTATGTCTGGTCAGGAAGGTGAATCCAGTGAGTTCAGCTTAATATTCTCATTGCTTGCCAAAAGATCAGATATTCACCACTGGCTCAGTCATCAGATGGCAGGAGTAGGATCGCTCAGCATGAACTTGTAGAACCAGGACCTTGGGAGGAAATTGACTCTTTGGAGACCTGTGGCATGTGAATGCTCTTGAAGGACACTGTAGCATAAGCCTCTGCAAGCCAGGGAAGCACATTACTTTCTGAGATGCCCTATGGCTAATGATGCTGTCCCTTCATCTCCTCTCTTTCCTCATCCTGCTTCCCATGTCCTGCCAATATGTGCGCAGTTGCTTCCTTGGTACCACTTTTGAGTTGAGCATATCAAGTTCAGCCTACTTATCTCTTCCATTAAGCCAAGACTACTTATTGGAAGACTACATGTGCAGCAAAGGCTTGAGAGAAATGTAGAGTCCAGCTGAGTGTATACGAACCATATGAGAAACAAAGATGCAGGGAGCCAATCAAGTGTTGATGAAACTTAGCCACAGTCTGATTTAGGGCTGCAGAAGTCTGTCTGTAGGGAGGACTTAGATAATGACACAAGTCCAGGGACATGGGTAATGTGAACAACCACTTGAAGCTCTGAAACCCCTGTCAAAGCAACCATTAAAGAGTGCTCTCCTCCCTCTTTGTTGAGACTCCTCCCCACCAAAATTACCTTCTACATGTGATTTCACTTAGCTAGAAAAGCCACCTCAAACTGTTTGAAATGACATAATTGTCTCCCTTGTGGACACATCTAATACAAGAAAAATTTAGAATTAAGGAAGGAAAAAAATCCCAAATTTCGAATATTAGCATTTTTGTCATAGGGTCAGAAACAATTTGTTCATGTTTGGTATTTTAATAATTTGTTGCATTTTAGAGCACATGACCTTTTAGAGCTAGAGGTCAACCTTTTATTCCAATTTTAAATGTAATTTAGAATTGATTTGCATTTGTACTTTCAGGCTGGGTGATGTAAGAGTAAAGTTTTAGTAAATTTGTAACATTGAACCATGTAAGTGGATATAATGTTCACTTGCTTATATTTAATGATTAGAGTAATAAGTTATTTACATGCCCCAAATTTTTTATGTATAAATGAAACCACTGAACTACTTAGAAAATAAAAGGGCTTGGGGGACACCAGTAGTGAAGCACAATTTTTAAAAATAATACATTAAATGTATAAATGCAGTGTAGAATGTCAAAGGAAATTAAGCTTCAAAAGGCCCTTTAAAATAATTAATTGTTGACATTTGCTGGATTTATCAATAAAATCAACAGTGTTCCCAGAGTGTCTTATGTGCTCTGGGCTTTCCAGGATCCTGTGTAAATGGGCATCTGACTAGTCCTCTTTAGGGTCCTCTGCAGCTTAAGGTGGACCCAACCTGAACCAGACCACCAAGACCCGGATTTGCCTTCTAACCCTCACATACCAGCTGGTACTTCTTCAGGTGCATGGCCAGCTGACCATACGTTAGGCTATTGCCAGATCTAAAAATGGAAACCCAAGATGATAGATTGTTTACAATCCTCAAAGATACATAGCTGACATCTTCACTGACTATCAAGTTCTTTCATTTCTAAGTCCATTTCTGCATCTATATCTTAATCAGAAGCACGTCAGGGGCCGGCGAGATGGTTCAGTGGTCTAAAGCGCCTGCTTAGGAGGGCTCAGGCAACTGCGGGGACTGCAGTTCGATCCCCGGCACCACATGCTGCGCCAGCGCCACCACCAGGGCAGGCTGAGCCAGCCACAAAATGAATAAATAGAGAAACAAACAAACACAACAAGCAAACAAATAAATAAATAAATAAAATTTAAAAAAAAAAGAAAAAAGAAGCACGTCGAAGATAAAATTTTGAAGAACATTAATTTTATTTAATGTTTTTACTTATTTTTTACTACTGAAGAAAGGCTGTACAGAGTTCTGGCCAGAAGAGCAACTCGGAATGTAATGAGGACTGCTGCCTTGTGGTTAATAGCAAAAGTGAGTCCCTAACACATTCCTGGTGTGCTTCTTAATAGCCCATCCAAGGGCCAGCCAGACAGCTCAGCAGATTAAAGCACCTGCTTAGGTACATGCAGGGAACCAGGTTTGATTGCCAGTCTGCCATGCCCAGGGTGTGCTGAGAAGGCAACTGGGACTGGGTATGATGGTGTACTTCTGTAATCCCAGCACTTGAGAGGCTGAAAACAGGAAGATCACTGTGATTCTGATTTGTGTAGTGAGACCCTGTAGACCCTGTACTAAAATATGAAAGATAAAAATAAAATAATAACCCATCCAACTTTAGAGTGCTGCCTAAATTCTGTTTGAGGAGTAGAGGCACTATCATGACAAAACCAATCTCAACAATCATTGTCATCTCCCAGTTAGATAGCCTTATGGAAAAGATGAGATCTGTCTTTATTCTTTATAAACTCCAGTGGCAATGACGTCCATGTGTTCTGAGCAAGGCTAGAGGGGCTGGAGTTCAGGCTGGCCTTTGTCCAGTGGGCAGTCATTCAATCCCTTCTGAGGTGAATAGTCTTGGGTTTCTGGCTTACACACCGCCAGTACACTCCACTATTCGTTTCCAGTGAGGAGCAAAAAGTACCTAGGAGCGAAGGTCTGTGAGCTACGAACTGATGAGGACCCAAGGCTAAAGAACAGCTTTTGTTATGAAAACAGCTTTGCAGATAAGAACAAAGTGGAAACTATGGAGAGGGGAGTGTGGCAGTGGAAAGTATTCTCTGGAATTTCCATCATTGATATCATTTGCCAGACTGGTTAATTGAGGGGACAAGTTCAGCCAAAATAACTGTATGAAAAGGGGGGCAGTGAATGCTAAATGAATTAGCTTGGCAAAGACAAGACAAGAAGAAAACATTGTTTCTATGTGCTGGCTCATCTCCTGGTCCAGCTTTCTGAATTGTGTAAGAAAAAGGAAGTTTTCTGAGTGTCTTTAGAGCTTCCAGAAGCACAGATTTTTGGAGGTGGAAAGTCACAAGAGTTTAGTTCACAGAAAGCAAAAAAGAAGATTTATCATCATGTTTTTAAACTTCTGAAGAGTATATAATCATGAAAATATGAAGTCACCCCAGAACATTCTCATTTCTGTAGGCTTGAAAGTAGGTATGGCCCTTTCAAGAAAAGAAATGGAAAAAAAAAACAAAAAAAGGCAGGGCAGGCATAGGGCAAATGAGAAAGCCAGCTAGACAATGAGATCACCTGCAGAGCTGTACAGCTCTTGGCTGGGATCAGCCCAGGAACTATGCTTCAACTGCTGTCAAGTAGTTTAAATCTTTACCAAAAATTTTTAGGTTCAGCAAGGATTATGAAATACTGTGAAGTCACTGAATAAATTCTGCTTTCATTTCTCTTCTTGGCATATTTTCATGATAGTATCAGTTTGAAAGGCCCTTTGTCAGTATCTTTTCTAGCAAATATCTGTATTCAGTGGTTCAAATTGTGGTGTGCATAGTCCCAGTTGAGAGTGGAAAGGAGGGAAATGGATGACCAGCTGTCATCTAAGCAGAGGTAGGAACTTGCTAAGGCCAGTAGAGGGTTTTAAGATGCTTAGTGGGCCTCCTCATTGGTGTTCACACAGTTTACATATGAGTCTTTTTCCAGTTTGGCCAAGTGGCTCAGCTCTGCAATAACACTATGTTTGGGCTTTGATAACCCATTTTTATATGTATCAGATGATAATAGTGGATGCCTAGATGTCCCTGAATTAGAGACTGGAGTCTAAGCCAAAAAATGGCAAGCATCCCACGCTTGAAGTTCAAGGGAGCACTACTCACCAAACCAGCTACTTCCCTCTTCTAGGGTGGCACAGTTAAATAGAACTAGACCTCCTACCTCAGCTCCTTATAAGGGGTCAGGGCAGATCAGGTCAGTACAGTATCCTTGGAAGTACACATCCCCCTGCTCCCTACGTATCTCCATGTCCCCTTCCCACCTTCACTGATTGTCTCTTGTGTTTATCATGTGCAGCCTAGGGCTAGGGAAGACTCCCCCGGTGCTCCAGGCCTGGTATTACAATCACTCTAAGGAAGGAGAAGAGGAAGATACCTAAGTTGTGGGGAACACAGAATGTTTGTGCATAGATGAAGAGGGGGTAAAACTGGAAGACGGTTTAAGTCATTATAAAGAGCAGTTGATGGGAGTCAATGCTAATTAATGAAATTCTGACAATCCTTTGTCAGTTTGATCTAGTCCTGTGCCTTATAGCCAATGGTCAGAGTAAATCACAAATCGTATGGACAGAGAAATACAGAGAACTTAAGCAGACAGAAAGCCTTGTGCCTGTCCATGGTGTTCTTTCTTATCTTTCTTTCAGTTTTACAGGTTGTATCACCAGATCTGTTAGCCTGAGCTCCTAGTCTGCAGGCAAGACCTTGATTGTCTCTCTTGTTCCCCTTCTTACTAGACTGTAGATTGGATCGGCAGTCTGGTTCACTCGTAGCACTCCTAGGTGCTCAGGCCTTTCTGTTTTCCATCTTCTATGACATTTGCCATGCTCCCAAGAGCTGTTCCCATAGTAAATGAAGTGGACCCTTGAAGCTTCCCTCAGATATTTCTCAACTAGAAAATATTCTCATGATTAATAGATGCTGCTATTATTTTGCTGATAATACTAGATTCCTCAGGAATTTTTTTATTTTCACTAAATCTGCAATCCCAGCACTCTGGGAGGCTGATGTAAGAGGACTGAAAGATCAAGACCAGCCTGAACAGTATAGCAGCCTACCAAGACCCATTCTCAGAGTAAAACATTAAAAGATCTGGGGCTATAGCTCAGTGCAAAAGCCCTGTGTAAGTGAGTAAATAAATAAATAAATAAATAAATAAATGTTATTTATGATGTGTATGTTTACACATGGGTAAAACACCTTATAATTTTCTTGATAAGCTGTTTTAGAAGATATATGTTTTATATTACATGTATTTGTATGTGTGATCTATTTAGCACAAATTTACTCAATGCTTAGTATGCACAAGTATGAATAACTGCTTAAATACCCATATAACTGCAGTTACAGAGGTCAATCCACCAAGCTTCTAGATGTCTCAAACACCAAGCTTTTGTAGTTAACATAGTTCCTCTAAACATATAAATGTTCTGCAAAATGTCTCTTGTTTATTTATTGTAAGAGATCTGTAAACTCCAGTTCAAGTGGAGATCACAGGGATAAAAAATAGTGGCATAATAAAACTAGATGCATACTTTTCTCTCCTCCATGTGGTAGTCCAGAGTCCTGGAGGATCCAGATTCTTTTCTATGCTGCCCTTCCCTACCAGCTTCAAATGGGCTACTAGACAGGATAGAATGGAGTTCTTAAAATAGAACAAAAGTACTATGTTTGAAAGAAAATAAAAATTAAATGACTGTATTAAAAATAAGAACATCAGTTCATCAAAAGAAAATAGTAAGAGACCAAAAAGATGATATGAAGACTGGATAATGTTAATTGTGTATAGATCTTAGAAAGACACTGAATCCAGAATGCATATGAAGAAAAGGGACTTCCAAACAAGCTACAAAGCCATAGAGAAATGCTCCATATAATCAACCATCAGGGAAATGGAAATGCATA
This sequence comes from Capromys pilorides, assembly GCA_004027915.1. Lineage (NCBI taxonomy): Eukaryota > Metazoa > Chordata > Mammalia > Rodentia > Capromyidae > Capromys > Capromys pilorides. Next base: position 12,379 of record PVKN010004525.1, read on the forward strand.
CCATTGTCCATCAGAATGGCTAAAGTTAAAAAACATGACAATACTACATCTTGGTGAAGATGTGGAACAATTAAAATAGTTATAAATTCCTGGTACAATCATACATTGTTACCATCAATTTGAAAATATTTGAAAGTATACTAAAACTGAAAATATCCCCACTTTGTGTCCAGCAGTTCTTCTACTCACAAGAAAAGTAAGTGCGTGCTGTTTTCCAAAACAGGGGAGGTGGCAGAATGGGCTCCCTAGCATTGCCTTGAGCTCTGACTCAGAAGACAGGCAGGTATTCTACTTAAGCAGATGGACGTTGACAGCACCATAGAAACTCACAGAGCTATAAATGATCCCAGTGTATTTGAAAATGACAGCCATGCCCAGAGGCTGGAACATGCAGGGCAGGGTTCCAAAAGGGCACAGCACCAAAGGGCTGGGGTTTTGCAAAGGAGTGCATTTTGCCAAGAGCTCTGTTTAGGTGTGGATTTGGGAGAAATCACTCAGCAGTTATCATTTTGTTGCCTTTTTACCAGCTCTGGAGAATCAGTATTATTCTTATGCCTGAATTACACTGCATGCTCTTGTCTGAGAAATGGAATTGGTGGATGACACTCACTGATGATTCTCTGAAAAACCATACATTTCCGTTAATGGCATAAAGGAAAAGCAGATAGGCAGGTGAATCTGTGTTGCTCAAACCTCCTCCTACCATGCTAAGAATCCCTCTGACAACTTTGAAACCTTTGACCTAAAAATGTCACTAATTTTACAAAATGTTCGTGGGCTTTATCTGCTTCAACTTATCTTGCCCTTCTTTTTTCTGAATTCTCCTCTCTTTCTTCTGACCATTCAACCTTGGCTTTGTCCATGGGCAGTTTCTTTAGCAAGTCTATGAAACTCCAGTGAGCAGAGTGGTAGGAGAGACAAATATGTTTTTCTTTAAAGCAGAATTCTGATTCCTTATGTGACCCCATTGTTCAATTCTTTTGAGACTAATATTTATTAGTCCCTGGTTAAAGAAATCCATCCCTGTTTCATTAGAGAGCAGGAGTGCCAAGCTGGTCATGTTTCTGCGTAAGACTGAGCAGAAAACACAACTTCATTCAAAAGAGAAGTGAAGCTGAGGGGGAAGTTTCTGATCCCAAACAAGAGACTTCCAGGTTGCTGGAGGAGGGGCGGACCACTTTTACCAGCAATTTCAGAGGAAAAGACTTGACCCATAAGCCAGAAAATGAGCCTTTTGACGTCCAGGCCCTTGAGAAAGATGCTTTGATTTAGTGAGTCATTTATGAATTCCAGTTTTCCAGTGACTTGAACATAAGCAGAATCCCATGGCTGCTTGCCCCAAGCCAATTAATTTATGTAGTGCTAGTCTGTTCTTTCCAGAAAGTTCCTTAAATAGCAACAAAGGCAACTTCTGGATTCTAGGGAAGCATCTAACCTGTAATTCTTCACAGAAAAGAAAGGAAGCTGATCCCATAGCCTCATGCTGCTTGCTGTCCCTCAGGAAGTGAGCCCAAATGGCTGAAAGCCTACAAGAAAGGCAAAGCCTCTAGTCTCACCATGCAAGGGCCCACTGTGGACATATCTACCATGACTCGGTGTCAGCCTCTAGTGTTCCTGACCAAACTGACAAAAGAGACAGGAAATAGAAATAGAATTACAGCAGGGGACAACACATAAAGGGCTCTATCCTTTGTATACACAGTTCTCCTTATGTTAGATGAGCCCCTACTTCTAGAAGCCAGCTGATTCTTCTACCACCAGCTCTGCTCCAGGCAGGTCCAAGCTATAGGTGGACATGGGATGGGGAAAGGAGGCCCTGCAGCCTCCTGCCTCCACCTGCCATACTAGGATGCCTACAGCTATTCATGACATAGGGTCAACCCCAGTTCTGCCCACCCAGCAGGCACTTCCATTGGTATGTGGGCACCCCTCAGTGAAAAAGACCAGGTTCCACCTTTCTTCAAAGCAACAGAATAATGGGTTGCTTTGGACTCCTGCCTTCATCATGCAGTAAAAACTAGACAGCATTTAGGTATGTGTTTGTGAAGTAATTGCAGTCATTTAAGTCTTTAGTACACCAGGAAGTATTCATTTTTTGCCAGATGTGCCTCATTTTAAGCTAAACTTAACACTACCCTGTTCCCTTTTAGTGAAGAGATTTAGATGGCCGCTAGCATTCCTCTCATGGGAATTTGAACCTTCTGCATTTCTGGGAGCAGAACCTAGGAAGGCTTCCTTTTTTCATGCAGATTTAGACTGCCAACTCACCAAAAGCTGGTCCTCCACTAAGAGGAAAGTGGTGTATATAGTGCTGATCAATAAGAAAAGGCACTAGGGAAATTGGCCTCTGGAAAAAATAAATAATGAACATGGCTTTCTCCCCACCCCAGCAGCAACCTCCACCTCTAAATGTGTCCTTCTCCCAATAGCTGCATGCCCATGGCCCCTTTTCTCTGTTCCACAGACAAGCTCAAATGATGGAAAAATTGGTTGATATTCACCCTACCATGACACCAGTCAGGCACACCTGTGCATCGTGAGGCTACTGCCTCAGAATCTTCTTGCTTATTTTTCAAGAGTCGGTAACATGTGCCAAGAAGGATCTCTTTCATAAGAGTACAGAGCCATATAGAGAACTACAGGGCCTTAACCAGAGCAGATCAGGATAGTGACAGGGGTGAGATGGGATGGGAGTCCAAGGGACAGTGGAATGCACAGCAGCAAATGTTGGTGTTTAGGCCATATGCCAAGAAGGGCCATCTCTGCCCAGAATCTTCCCACTTCTTTAGCAAAGCTCCAATGCCTACATAGTCTGGAACTGCTCCACACTGAAGTTGCATGGCAACACTGGCCTATGTCACATGAGCCTTAGAAAATTCATACCTTGCCAAGTTACCACCAGGACTAACACCATTTTGTATTATGTTCTTTATGGACACACAAAGACTTTCACATAGTTTAAGGAAATTCCTTAAAACCAGCCAGAGAACTCATGGAAAATGCTCAACATCCAAATCCATGATTAAAAAGAATCTTGGGCTGAAGAGATAGCCCAGTGGTCTAAGTGCCTGCCTGGCAAGAGCAAGGACCTGAGTTTGATCCCTGGTACCACATGCCATGCCAGCCCTAGAACCCCAGGTGCACAGTGTGAGCCACTGGGACCAGGTGTAGTAGCACATGCCTGTAATCCCAGTGCTGGGGAACCTGATACAGGAGATTCACTACAAGTCTGAGCTGCATAGTGAGACCCTGTGTCAAATAAATAAATTTTTTTAAAAAAGAACCTTATATAAATAGCTGCATATGTGGCTCATTTGCCCCAACTCTTAAGAAATGAAAGATTACTGACCATGGTGTCTTCTAAAAGGTCTCCTGCCTCCATGTGACCCACTTTTCACTCAGCTGGGAGCTGCCATCTTGTGCCCCAGCTTCTGTTCAGACAGCTTCTATGCTTGAACACCCATATTAGTTAGCTTTGTGTCACTCTGACAAAATACCTGAGAAAAGAGACTTAATAGAGGAAAGGGCTATAAGCTCAGAAATTTAGACTGTGGCTGAGCGGCTTGATTGTTCTGGGCCTGGGCCTGCATGGCGCAGAGCATCATGGCAGAAGGGTGTGCCAGAGAAGAGCTGCTCACTTGAGGGAAGACAGAAAGTGGGGAGCTGCAGGTAAAAGATACGGTCCCCAAGTCACACCTCAGTGACCCACTGGCAAGGCCCCACCTCCTAATAGTCCACTGGGCTGTGAACTAATGAATGAATTAATCCACTGCTGAATTTCACACTCTCCTGATCCCATCACTTCCCCAGATCCCAGCAGTTGGCCTGTGAGCAACTGTTCTATCCAGCCCAAGAAGATGCCCTTTCTACACTCACACACCACCCTCCAGCTGGTCCAAGGCAAGCATTTCTTCCTCATGTTGCCTCCTCTTCCATCAAATTGACCACCCTTCCTCTGTGCCCCAGCCTGCCCTAGACAGACTTGAATGGTGGCTTTATTATATTTCAGTGTCATGTGCTCGCTTCGGCAGCACATATATATTTCAGTGTCATGTTTTTCATTCTTGGGACCTAAGATCATGTCTCACAAAAATTAACTAGGTCTGATTCTCTGGACCTTTTCCACATTGAAGAACACATAGAAAATGCTCATGGTGACATATATGTGGGACACAGGACTACTTGTGAAGGAGATCAATATCTTGTCTTGTCCTTAATCACCCATGCAAAGCCCAAACACACTCAGTTACAGTTGGCTGAAAAGAGTCAATGAATTTGTCTCTAGTATTAAGAGATTTCTGGAATTAGACAAATAAAGATCTTAGAAACCAATGAATAGTCAGAGAGGACAAATAAGACTGAATATGACACCAGAAGAAGGCTAAGTTGGTGGATTTCTGAACCAATTAAAGGCCTTCTTAACCAGCATGGCTTTAGACTTCATTCCAACTGGACCAAACTGCTGGACTCTCTCAGGCCCTTCTCTCCAGCACCCATCCTCACTCTTGCCACCCCCCGGGAGCACAAGTGCCCATCCTCCAAGGCTCACCCACTGTGGGGCCCTCTGCCCTGCAGACTGCCTTTCTGGGCAGCACGATCCCTTCCTTGGTGCCCTGAACAGTGCCTGTCATCACACTCTAGCCTTAGTCATTTCTTTGACTAAGTTTTAGTAAAGTTTCAGTTTTATGTGGCCAAGAGCAGAATCTCACTGTACTTTCTCCTCCTGTACCCATGATAAAGCTTCAATAAATACGTAGTCAGGGGAAAGTCAGATTACAGTTTGACAAGGAGGAGTACTCATTGTGAAAGCAGTGTCTCAGCCTGCTGCGTACTTCCTAGAAGGAAATATCCCTTCTAGTAAACTGCAGTCGGAGCTCGATTACAATTTCAGAGACTCATAAGTCACATAGCCCTCAATGAAATAAAACCAGACTCATTGTCCCCAAACCCATGTTTTAAATGAGGTTGGATAGTGGTCTTGTTCTGTAGGGCGAATTAAGAGAATGCAGAGCAGGTGGAAATGCACTTTGGATGAAAATTTCAGTCCTGTGCACCAGAAGCAAGTTCCTGGAGAGGGGCTGTGCTGGCCGGGAGGACAGGTACGATGTCACAGGGTGATGCTGTGCACCCTCCTGAGGACCCTCAGGATTCCTCTTTAGTCAGTAATCCCTTTTCTCTACATAATTCCTGAAAGACAGGAGAGTGCTAATCCTCTAGAAACTTTATGATTTTGCTTTTTGTGGTACCGGAGATTGAACTCAGAACCCTGCACTTGCCAGGCAAGTGCTTATTCACTGAGCTATCTCTCTGGCCCTTAGAGTGCTACTCTCCTAAGAGCACCGCGCTTGTGGACTGAGGTCTGAACCATGGGCCACCCCAGCACTGTGTCAAAGGGGTCACTCGAGTGCAGGAGTGCAGTCCCATGTCAATCCTGATCCCCTGCGTCCTCCTCCCAACACTTCCAGACAGTGTCTGCAGGGGGAGCCCTTGCTGGTGCTTAGGTTGGAGGGAAGCATAGCTCACACGTTCTTTTCACCATTCACCCAGGTGAATCTTATCTGCATCTGCGTGCTCAGCCAAACCCATGCTGTTTTTGCTAGTTTCCTGTGTACTTTTAGCAGTATTACTTCCTGCCATGAAAAGGGGCTAGGTCTGTCTCTTCCCAGATAAAGTCTGAGGTGGCTCCTCAGATGGACAGGTCCACCCCAGGCTGCTCCAGTCTCTTCTACTGCTGTGTTTGCCTCAAGTTTAAAGAGCAACATTTCTGGTATTGTTTTATTTCTGAGTCCTTGCTAGAAGTTTCTGATGGTGAACAGTGTGTTTCTTAATACATTTACCAGTGAGCTCCTGTCCTGACTAACAAGCTATGTTCTCTCTCCCTGCAGGCACAGAGGGTGCACAAAAGGTTTCCCAATGCCAGCAGGACACACCACTCCTCTGAGAAGCAGCCTCACTCTGCCCTTTCACCGAGTGCCACCGCACTAATCCACACACCAGGCAGCAACCAGCCAACGCTGAGTGACAGCCCATTCCTGGGCCCCAGCCAGCTGGACCTGCCTGCCGGACACCAGCAAGAGTGTGCTAGACAAGCCAGCAGCGCCCCAAGCCTGCCCTGGTCTTTCCCCAGAAGCAAGTCCTTATTTTGTTTACCCACAGTGGGCCCCACCCCCACCTCCTGCAGTGAACCACAGTGGTCTTCAAACATGAGTCGCACAGGCCAAAGGGCATCTGAACCCAGGCATGGCCACCTCCTCTGCATCGATGACTTAGAAGGGGCGCAGGAGACTGATGTGGACACAGGCTTGCGGCTGTCTTCCTCAGACCTGTCTGTGGTCTCTGCATATTCTGCACCCAGTCATTTCTATGGCACAGGGGAGAAGAATCACTGCCCTGAAGGATACATCAGCCACTGGTCATCACACAAGGGCCCCAGAGAAGGACCACTGCCCACCGGCAGTGGGGTGACCTCTGAGGCTTCTTGGGTTTCTCTACCTTTCTTGACCACAGGATCTTCCAGTTCCTTGGTGATAGCTGTCTCTGCTCCTGCTCCCCAGGCTCCTAGGGCCTCCTCTCTCACAGAGTCATCCCCAGAAGTCCCCTGTGATGCTCCCAAAGCCACACAGACTGGCCAAGATGTACCACCACCCTCAGCATCAGCTGATCGTGGGGGTGATGACGTGGAGGAGTTCTACATCTGAACATGTGTGCTGTATGAACACACTCACACACACAGGCTCAGGCCCTCTGGACACACCAGGGCATTCAGCCAGCCCTCACCACCAGGGCTGTCTCGAACCTCATTACCCGTTTCAGGGGGATCACGTGCACATCTGCCAGGCTACAACTCTTAGCTGAGAGGTGGCATGTTTCTAGGGACTCAGTGAGAACACTGACAGTTTCATGCAAATAAATTCTCAACAAATTTAAGTCAGAAAATATATTTTTGAATACTCATCCTGAGACATGATTTAGTGTCCTATAATTATTGGAAATATAAAGAAAACCTAGTCAGCCAGAGCTGACTTGACAATTTTTCGTGCTGTGAAAGAAAAATACTTAAAGCCAAAATGTGAGAAAGGTATTAAGTAACTTGCATGGAGGAGTAGTGCACAGTGACAGGCATTCCTCCCACCAGGGTTCTCTATACAGTCGTATCTACACTCCCAGGGAACAGTGGCCCCAGCAGTTTTCAAGTCATCCTTATAGTGGACAAGCCAGGTGCTGAGACAGTTATCAGAATACATTAGTCTGCGGAGCACCTCACTTTGAATCCATCAATATCCAAAAATCTAGATTATTGCAAAAGCGAATTCATGCAAAATCTTTGTAAAGATTTAGAGTAAGTAACAGATTTCCAGTGCATATAAAATAAGATGAGTTTCAAAACCTAAATTTGTATACACCTTTCAACAGCATATTCCTACAGTCAGTGAAGAGCGACAGAGGACAGCTCCACCCTCTGGGCTGACTGGGGTCACTGAAGAGGATTCATTCCTTGGAGTTACAGAAGATGGGGTTAGGCACTGTGGGTGGACAAGCCTAAGATTCTTTTTCTTTAAAAAGCACAATCAAAGGGCTAGATATGTATGTCTCTGTACATAAATGATAAAGATCACATTTTATACTGCTTTTTCCAGTAAATGTGCACAGCCGCACATCCTGTGGTTTTCGTTTTGCAATGACTTGGAACACTTTAGCTGGCATTCTAATTGCACAAATGAACAAAGGTCTCCTTTCCCAAAACTGGGAAACGGTGCAAGATGCTCTCCCGAATGAACGTTGGGGCACTGCTTGCCTGCCCTGAGTGCACAGAAGCCTTAAGTAAAGCTGGAGCTTTGGCCTCACCTTGACTCTCCTGTCATTTGCCTGCTTCTGTCATTTGTGAGTGACATTGATATCCCCCAATAGTATGTTTACAGCTCCATCGTCAGCCATGCCAAGTGCTGGCATCAGGGCCAATGCCAAGCTGTCCCTGGATGCTGCTTCTCCATGGGGAAGAACATGGATTTGCATTGTTCATTTCCCAGCCAGGTGCTTCCTGACTAAATTCTTCATGACCCAGTTTTCATCTCTCCAGAAGGGCCCACACCAGCTCAGTCACAGCCCCAGAATCATTCCCACCCAGGCCTCTCAGCAATCTCAGGTCTCCAGTCCTTGTAATGAGAGCCTTAGATCCTCCATCTCACACCCTGGACTTCCAAAGACTTGGAATTGTAATATTCTTCTCCAATGAAAATACAGTCTTTTCAAATTCTGGTCATGAAATCAATGTCTTTTCCTAGAAAGGGCTATATAATATCTTAAATGTTGTCATGTTTTAAACTTTGTCAGTCTCTATTGCAACTGCTGCCAATGTAGCACAAACAATAAAATATAAAGAAATGAGCGTGACTGAGTTGCAGTAAAACTTTATTCACAAGAACAGGCAGATCGGGAGAGATTTAGCCCAAGGGAGGTATCAGGTCAGTAGTGATCTAGACTGCTACCTGAGAATAATGAGTCCTGCTGTGGTTAACTACAAAACTCTTAAATCTGCACCCACTTCTGCTTCTGTGTAACACCAAGAGAATGAGCCACTCTGGTGGAGCCAGTGAATATAGGGCCATGGGGCTCAGGATGGCACAGATTCTCTTTCTAGAGAGACAATTCTTAGAAAGTCAAGAGCACCCCATCTCCTGCCTGGAAATGGGACTCAAAATCTATAGCGGATGCTTACATTAGAAGAGAAAAACAGATAACTCAGTGATGATAGCATAGTCTCCAGTGAGTGGGGAAGGAAACACAAAAGTAGCAAAGGTTAAAGATGCACAAGACACACAAACCTGGAATCCCAGCACTGTGAGGGCCTGAAGCAGGAGTTTAAAAGTTCATTTCCTGACTGGGCAACTTAGTGAGACCCTGTTCCAAAAAAATACAAAGAGCTGAGATGTAGACCAGTACAATGGCTCAGGAATGATCCCTAGTAGTAACACACACACACACACCAGTTAGGCCAAAATGGGCGGACACCTCCAAGTGATGGCTTTGGTTCACGTACTCCCCAGATACCCCACTGGTGCACTCCCATCCCCCTCTAGGGTTGCATCAGTGCCCAGTCTCATGCTCTGCAGCCTCGGGGCCATTGATGTCTGCTCTCCCAAGCTGAGGGACCCCAAAGAATGTCAGAGATACCATTCAGAAGAAGGGATGATAAGTGACCCCTTCAGAATAAGAGAGAAGGGGCTAGGGTGATAGCTCTGCAGTCCAAGTGTTTGCCTGGTAAGCACAAGGACCTGGGTTCAATCCCTGGCATTATATACCATGCAGGGCCTGCCTCGGGCACACCAAGACCACGCATGGTGATGCATGCCTGCAACCCAGCACTGGGGAGGCTGAAACAGGAGGATCACTGATCTAAGCTGTGTAGTGAAACCTTGTACCAAATAAATAAAATAATAAATAAATAACTTAAAAAACATGAGAGAAGGAGGAAGAAGAAGCCCTCCAAGAGCACATGCAGGTATGCCTACACTGGTCCACAGCTAGTAGCGCCTCTTTGGAGGAGCCATAAGCACACATTTCACATGGCCAGGGTTTCCATCCCTGGCTGTGCTGCTAGTGTGTTCCACACACACGATGACTCTAGACACCCACCAGTGATTCTGATTCTTGGAGTGTTATCCATAGAATAGGTGCTGGGATGCTTTAGGTACTCATTAAGTTTTTCAATTCAAAACCTTTGCACTCAATGCCTATGTTATTCCTGTCATGATTGGATACTATGATATAGGAAGTCTCAGGTATGTCACTTATTAGAACCCAGTCTCTCCATCTTGCATCCCCCACCCCCAGCATTGCCTAGAGGGCTGGACTAGTAAGGGTTCTGGTCCAGTTCACACTGCATCCTTCCTTTGCCACTCTCCCAAGTTCCTGCAGTGGGTGCTGCCTTGGCCTACACTGTACTAAGCAGTACTTTTAAAGAAGTCTGCTTTAAAGAGCAGATAGAAGCGTACAATAGGTCAGTTTGGCCCAGCTGACTGGCAAACACTACAGGAGTCATTTTGGGTCATCTAAATTGTTTAAAATGAACAGAGAGACCATGGGGGCAGGCTATGTGCCTTTTATGACGGTGGGAGTGGAGACATGCAGTAGACTGAAAGGGAAAAATTGTACATGAGAAATCATTATTTTTTAAATGTTGCTCTTTTGAAACTGCATAGCTCTGTAACTGCTTCATGACTGTGTAATTACTTACTGGACCCCTGTGACCATGAGAGCATAACCAAATGGTCAGTGTGCCCAGTTGTATCATGCCAAACTTCGTGGATTTATGATCATTAATCTTCCCTCGTAACCGATGATCTCACCCTGAAGGCTACTCAGATGAGCTGCCAGGCTGTGCTGTTTCACCTTTGTACCTCCCACTTGTGCTCATATAAAAGACCACCAGAGCTCAGGGCCTGATATTCTGAGAATGATCCTGATCAGTACCTGTTCACATAAATAAATCTTCCTCAAAATTCTGGGTGTCATTTCAGTGTTTCCAGCTGGTGTTGCAGAACACACTGGGTTTTAGTTCTGGGGATGCTTGAGCCTCAAGGCCTGAAGGACAGGGTGACATCAAAGTAGAGTGTTAGTCCAGGTGTTTGCTTTTGTTGTGAAGACCCTTGAGGGCATATATTTTCATCTCCAATGAAATCAGAAAGAGTTCAGGTATCTTCCCATCCTTCTATTGTCTGTAAGTGAATAAATACTCCAAGCCATCAGCTAAGGGGCACCTGGGTAGACACAAAATTCCTGAAGAGAGTTTTGAGGACAAATAAGGGCAAGTATGGAGGCCTGGGGATCTAACTCAGTGGTAGGATACTTACCTGGCACACGTAAGGCCCTGAATTTAGTCCCCAGCACAGAAAAGAGAGGGGGAGAGAGATTGAAGAAAGGAGAGAGATGAGGAGGGAGGCAATGGAGAAAACTGATGCTATGATGTCAACCATGGAGAGCTCCCGTGGAGCTTCCACACCCTGAGGATGGTGGGAGCTGCTCTGGCCAGTGACACCCAGCTCTGAATTTCAGGACAGCAACAGGAAAGTCTGGCCTTCTCCTTCTTCACTCCAGGCCTTATTGTAGCCTAGGTTGGCCTGGACCCCTATGCCTTCCTCACCTGTCAGATTCCACTTTCCTTAATCCTCTGGAAAAACACCTGACCAGATATGCAGAGATATGAGAGAACACCGAGACTTTGGCATGAGCAGCGGACTACAGCACTGACATGAGTGAGCGTGGGAGGGGTGACTGCAGGAGGGCACCAAAGTACATTCTTGAAACTTTTACCAATGCTTCTTCTGTGGGGGGCATAGAAGTACAGTGGCAAAGTGGCTTTAATGGCATAATTTCTCTGAATGGATAATGGAAGCAATCACGAAGGCATAGGTGTAGGCATAGGTGGATTGTTATAACACCCAGTTTCTATGTGATAAAGATTGTCCAGTAATGTGGCAGTACTAGGGACAAGATAGTGTCAATGGGCCCAGGGAGATAGCTCAGAGGTACAAGTGCCTGCCTGGCAAGTGTAAGGTCCTGAGTTTGATGCCCAATTCTACCAAAAAAAAGTGTCACTGCAGGCAGAAGCACTAGAACATTTAGCAAAAGTGAAAAAGCCCCTTCCAGCCTCCCAGAACTCCCCATGTGGAATGAACCTATTACCTACAGATGCCTGGGATGGCATAGAAAACTGAAGCTCCTCAGCGCCCTGGAATGGCCCTGTTCCATTGGCGTGATCCTGGCTCCCTGGAAACATTTGTGCCTTTGTCTCCTAAGATGAGTGTCTGAACAAGGCCACCCTGACTCCTTTGGGTCAACTCTTCTGTCCTTACAACTAAGCCCAGAGTATTCTGGACTACATGAAGAAGAGTCCAGGACTTGGCTGCCTGCAAAGAAACGCAGGTCAAAATCACCCACCCAAGATAGCTGTGGGAAGATTTTGGTGCCACCTGGTGGCCACTGTCCCCAGGAGGCCTCTTGACCACCTTTACCACCAAGAAGATTTCACCTGGTTCAGCGGAGGGAGACACTTCATTTACATTTATTGTCCGGTGTTTCATTTCTTGTCTCTCTGGTATCTATTGATGCAACTTATATGACAATGAGACAAAACCAGGTAAATAGAAACAAAGCCCCAGCCGAGAAAAGGAGTCTGCAGAGATGTCAATAGCGAAGAAAAGCACAACTGCTGTACTTGAGTGTCCTCAAGGCCAGAGCAAGAGAAAGGAATGCAGTGCACTTGTTTATGACTGAAGAATCTAATGTGCTGTCTCACTTGGCTGTAATTTAAGTTTCTTCAGTGCAGCTCCTCATAGGAAACCAAGTTGTTTATGAGCAGATCTCTAAATTACTTTCTCCTCAGAGGATTTTCCTTAGGTTGTTTCTCCATATGGCCACCTACTTTGGCCCACTTTCAAGACTTCAAGGCTTGAAGGATCAAGCTGGCAACATGTGCGGATCAAGGAGAGCCACCCCTGCACAAGCTGTGCCTCCCCAGATGTCCCCCAGCCTTGCTCTGGGCAGGGGCAAGGGACTGACAGCTGGCAGGATGCCTGGGGGGCTACCTTTCTCCAGTGGTCTTGAACTCCCTATTTTTAAAGTGTGAAACATGGAGAACAGGTGACGAGGCTGGCTCCCTACTGTGAAACTGGAGGCTCCCGGCCACTATTGTAGCCCATGTGTCTGGAGGCTCCCACTAGTGGAGCCTGCCCTGAATGCCCACTCACACTGCCACTGCAAAGCCAGCTGCTCATCTCCCCAGTGAGAAGGGACCAGGGACATTGGCAGGGAAGTTGTGCCACCTCACGTGTGCTCCTCTGAGATACTTGATAGGACTTTTAGTGGTAGTAGTAGAAGTCTCTGCACTTTTAAGTTCATTTGCCTGGGTGTATGTGCTTATTGTCTCTCACTGAACGTTCACAAAGTTCCTGCTGTGTCCTGACTACATGCCCGGCAGCAGGCGGCATGCAAGAGATGCAGGATTGGATGGGAGAGACGTCATCTGAGCCTTTGGGATTAACTTTCTACTGCCATCTCTACTGTTTACATTTAGCCATAGATTTTAGACTCCTGCTCATAGATCCAATTAAATTAACCTCCTTTACAATCACAGAGAATCTCATCTTGACAACAGAAGACTTGGCTCCCAGTTCTGATTCTATTACTCGCTATGTGAACCAGGTGCAAGATATCAGCTTTATCATCTTAAAATGATAGCCAGGCCAGTGACATCATCTGAATCTCAGCTGCTCAGGAGGCTGAGGTTATTCCTCCTAGAAGACTTGGCTCCCAGTTCTGAGCCAAGGACTTCTCTCTCCCAGGAGCTGCTCCGCTTCCAACCCACAACTTTCAATCCCATAGGGCTGAGTTACCCTCATCACCCAAACCTCCTCTGCTATTTGCCCAGTTTTCAGTCAACTCTCACAAGCTTTGGAGAGGCAAACTGCTCCAACTTCCCAAATGCCCCCTAGCCAAACTGCATGTGCACAGCAGGCTCTCCATCCATGCTGTACTACTCAAAAGCTAACCTTGTCCCCCTTTCAACCATGGCCAGAACTTCCCATTTGCTTCTCAGCTCCCTCCTTTTGCTAAAGACAATGATGTAAGATGCAAGAAAAGCTTAATGAGTGGAATGGATCTACTGCCAGGGCCTTTGCTCTTAGCCCTGGTCTGTGTACTGAAAATCTGTTCCCTGGCAGCACAAAGGCAGCGGCAACCTCCTCCTCCTAGCTCTACTCTAAGAGCAGTGCCCTGCTTCCTGCAAAACAAGTCTCCTGGGCCCAGTTCAGGCTGGTCCACCCCTGCCACGAGCTCTGGGCTCTTCCTTGACCATAAAGCTTGGTGACTGTCTGGGCCATCATTCCTCACAGGAACCAGTTCTTCAGACCTGCAGGGACTCTATAGCTTCTTCAGTCAGTTTAAGAGCTCGAGCCCTGCTCCCAGCTCTTCAGCAAAGTTTCGCTATGCAGTGTTCAGGGAATAGGGAACCATCTACACTTGAGGTACCTGGCAGCAGGACTGGGACCCAACTACATGTGACCATCTCAGGAAATTCTGCTTGTCACGTTCTGTGCTGGACTTAACCTAGCCTTTGTCCTCAGATTTGAGAAACACTGGGCCCGTTCTGCACCAGAAACTTCATTTCTATCCTGCCCTGCCCTGCAGCCCAATTTGCCTCTCAAGTTGTGACATCTTGACAGCTGGACTTGAATGTTCAGCTGTCTGCTGCATAGCCATGATGTGATGTTTTCCTAAATCAATGCAAAAAGGACACCAATTACTTTCCCTCCCTGTTTTATAGTATGGGGGATCTAACACACAGACTTCACCCAGCCCTTCTCTCCCTTCTCTTTCCTGCTCGCTCTCTCTCTCTCTCTCTCTCTCTCTCTCTCTCTCATCTCTATATCTCTTCTCTCTCTCTCTGTTGCAAAGACTCTCCTAAAACTTGGGATCCTCCTGCCTCAGCTTCCTAAATAGCTGTGATTAGAGCTATTAGATTAGAGCATCACTGTGCTCAACACCATCCTTTCTTTTTTAGATTCCTCAGTTCTGTACATAGCACATGCTTCATGCTTCACATGTGTCAACATTCTTTTCCTTCTGTCTGGTAGAGAATGACCATATCTTCTAACCTGAAGGTCCCAGGCTTTCTTTCCCCAATGCTAGGTAGCAGCTGGGGTAGGCAAGGTTTTGCTTTAGCCAAGTCTCATACTTTGTCCTCTTCATTCACATTCAAAACCCCAAGAGAAGCACCAAGGTAGGCTCTTAGATGGAAACAGAATGGTTTTTTTGTCTGTTTGTTTGTTTGTTTTTGTTTTGACATAGGATCCCACTATGCAGTTCAGACTCTAATGATCCTCCTGTCTCAGCCTTCCCAGTGCTGGGATTACAGGTGTGTATCGCTATGCCCTATTTTGGTGGCCAATACAGCATGTGGTACCAAGGATTGAACCCAGGTCCTTGCACTCATTAGGCAGGTGCTTAGACCACTGAACTATCTCCCCAGCCCAGAAACAGGGCTCTGAAGACACGCATAGCAGAATTTCAACACCACTACTGAGACATACTAGCTGTGTGCCCCTACTCAAGTTATTTCTCAGTCTTAGTTTCTTCATGTGCAAAGTCAGAGGAATTAGGCCAGGACACTGAAGTGAGTGAGACACTGGCCTCAGGAGTAACTTTCAGAGAATGCCAAAAACCCCAGTTACCAAGATTAAGTAATAGTTTCAAGAATGCAATCCTCTTCACTGGGTCCATAGAAATAAAAGAGATTAAAAACCAGGCCCAGTGAAATGTCATTTTCATTTTCAAATTAGCGAGTGTTTTAAACACAACTTTAAATTTATGTCAGTACATGGTTTTGGCTAGTACAACTGTTTCGGCAAGAAGTGTGACATTAGATATATTAGCGGCCTTGAAAATGCTTATGTCTCACAATCAAATTTGCAGGATTCTATCCCAAGGAATCCATCCAAAATAGAGCTAACAGAGTATGTACCTCTTTGTCACAGTACAGCTCATGATAGTAAACCAGCAAGGATCAACCTACATTGCAGTGGGTCTATAAATTAGAAAAGTGGGTTAAATGTCCACACAACAGAATAGTATGCAACTATGACAAACAACGCTTCAAAGACAAAATGAAAGTTTTGTGTGGCTTTAAGCTAAATAAAATGAGGATGAAATGTTAAATACATAAAAAGTCCTTCTCTGGGTAAAACAAAGCATAGGAAAACAGCTTTTGAAGAAGCGTTTCAAGGTAAAATCCTTTTGCTTCTGGGTGACAGAATCATGATGAGTATACTTTCTGTTTGCTGTTCGAACTTGACATATTGTCTATGATAAGCCTCGAATTTTATAATTTGAAGATAAAGACAAGAAAACTGGAAGCTCTGGAGCCCCCTGGGAATGTGCTTCCCACTTCTGCTTATTCAGTATCTGCAGGCTCATGGGTGTAGTCTAGTGGGGAAAGCAAGGGTCCTCTAATCATTAATCTTAATTTCTTTCTTTCTTTCTTTTTATTCATTGGTATTGGGGATTGAACTCAGGACCCTGCGCTTTCCAGGCAAGCGTTTATTCTACTGAGCTATCTCCCCAGCCTCTAATCTTAATTACTTTTTTAATCCTTCTGTGACTCAGTTCCTCTCTTGTGAATGGAGGATATGTAAATAGCTTACCTATGTAAGTCTTACTAGTACCAACACTGATGCACTTTTAGCTGGAGCAGTCAGATGTCAACAGTAAGATCATAGAGATTAGAGACTTTGTTCCAAGTTCCCCTGACACATAATCCTTCTAGACTCTGTTGTGTCACTATCTGGAAGAAGTGGCCTCCAATTTTGACTAAAATGGAATTTCCCAATGATATACGAGATGATGGGCTTAAATCAGAATTAATTTGATTTCAGTCAACCAACGTATATTTTGCATTCCTAGCCTTACTGCCCAAGAGCCACACCCACCACCCAGTGTTATCCCAAACTGTTCTCTTGCTATTCTAGACCATACCATGCACTCCCAAATCTTCATGGCCCCAACATCAATCCAATCCTGTCCACCCACCCACAACTACTAATTTTTTAAAACTACATTTCACACCCTCTTAAGACCTCCTAAAACCTTCCGGTGGGTCTCTCGCCAATGAAGTAAAAATGTTCTATCCTGAGGCCCACCCTTGAAGTTAGTTTCTCCTTGGCCATCCTATCTGTTCCATCTTAGCACATAACATTCTCTGCTCCCACCAAGTGGGCTCTGAACTCTGGACTACAAATACCTTTTGCATCCTGCCTGCAAGGCAAAGCACAGATTGTAGTTCTAACTTCCCTGCCTGACAACTCCTACTGTCTACCAAAGTCCAGGGCCACTGCCTTCTTATAGATGCCTGCCTAGTTTTCTCTGCCACGGAACCTTTCCCACTGCTGAAAAACACTCATATTCGATTGTTCTTAACTCTGGACAAATCACATTTAGCCTTGTAGTTATTTAAGCTCCAGACTTACCTACCCAGGAAAATCATTTTGAACTAGACTTCAGTCCAAAATAGTACCTCAATAGCCCTGCCCTCAGGACACACTAAGCTGGCCATGGAGTCCAGGTGTGGTGGCACATGCCTGTAATCCCAGCTGCTGGGGAGGCTGAAAACAGGAGGATCACTACTAGTCTGAGCTGCATAGTGAGACCCTATACCAATCATCATCATCATCATCATCATCATCATCATCATCATCATCATCATCATCATCATCATCTTCCTTCAAAATAGTACCTCAATAAATAAGAAACAAGTGAAATCATGTGTGAGTAGATCATTTGTGTGTGGCAAACAGGTGTGGTTTTCAGGAAAACAAATTCACACTACTTTATCAGCTCTGCCCTGATCAGGCTATTCATTTCATGATACTCTATCCAAACATCCTATAAGGTTAGCAGGAAAAAAAAAATATGTGCAAGACCACTACTGAGTGTGCTTGCACTTTCCTTCACCTCAACCCAGTGCTTGTATTTCAGTCCCAGTCTCACCTGCCTTCATGATTCTGTGCAGAAGAGTAGACTTTTCTCGATGGTCCTTGTTTCCACATCACTGCTCTCAAAATTATAATTACTTTTTTCTAGGCCATTAATTTCCTTCACATTATATTCCTTTTTTTTTTTTTCACTTTGGTATCAGGAATCAAATCAAACTCCGGATCTCATGTGTGCCAGGCAGGCACTATGCCACTGAATTATGTCCCAGGTTTTTTCTTTTTTTGATGTTGCTTTCTTTGTTTGTTGTTTTGTGTTGTGTTGTTGTTGTTATTGCATGACATATTTTTGAGTCGCTCTGTCTACACCTGTGTGTGAATATAGATGCACCCTGGTTTGGACCAAACATTTGGACCAAGAATAAGACAAGGTTGTAATACTTTGATCTCTAAGATGCTTCCTGTCTTTGCTAACATTTAGAGACAAATTTTGAGGCACTTGTTTAAGGAATGTTGTTTCCAATGTAGAATTTACCTATGTTCACCTACAGACAGCCTATGTGTACACAACTATTTTTAAACTTTTCATCCATTAAACTCTTGGCAGAAGACACAAACTGAATGGATTCCAAACTCAACTTGCTTGAATCCACATGTTTGGAAAGAAACATTAAAATGGCTCAAGTGCACTTATTTGCTTTCTTCTGTTTGTCAGGCTAGAATTACAGCATTTTAAGGTAGAGCTGGGAGTTCAGATATTTGACCTGTTTCTTTGCCTTGGACTGGAAATAACTTTCCACCTTTTTGCTCAGAGTTGGCCTCCAAACCCACATGTATGTTGTAAAACAGCAAATGAAGTCCCTTGAACTCAGGGGTGGGGGGGCAGCAAGACTATTGTGGCTCCCTTAGGTTCTTGTGTGTGTGTGTGTGTGTGTGTGTGTGTGTGTGTGTGTGTGTGTGTGTGGTGGGGTACCTGGAATTGAACTCAGGACCTTGTGCTTGCCAGGCAGGCACTGGGCCATTGAGCTATATCCTGGGCTCACCCCTGAGCTCTTATTCACTTTGCACTTTCACCATGTCAGAGCAACAGCCATGCAATTATTTCTTTTAATCAAGTGAAAAATTGATAAACTCTCCAAAAACAGATTTCCCAGGAAGCATATACAGTACTGTGGGTGAGAGGCTAAAGACAATGGAGGAAAAGGAGGAAGCAGCTGTCCAGGTTCAAGAGGAACAGCTACCTCTCTGAGATACCTCTCAATACATCCTGGCTTTAAGGACAATTTCCTGAAAAATTGCTGAGTCCTCAGGAGGTTCCAGCATCTCTTGAGAGAAGTGCCACCAGGCCACCCAAAGGCATAAAGATCTTCCTTATAAGAAGACTGATGCTGCGGGAGCTCACTCTGCAGTAGCAGCCCAGTGGAAAGAAGGCAAAAAAGTGTGCTACAAGTGATAGAATCTGTGAGTTAGGTCACATCACTGACATGCTGAAAGTCCTTCAGCAGCTTTCCATTGCCTTTGGACTAAAACTCCAATTAGCCCTGCATGACCTGGCCTGACCCACCCTTGCTTCCTGTTCTATCTCACTCTGGAACTTGCCATCCCACCACACTTCCTTCAGTCCATCAGGCACTTAGCAAGGTTTTGTGCATGTAGTTTTTCCCGCTCCCTACTCTGCTCCCATATCCCTTTCTTCCTTTTGGTCCAAATACCATCACTTCTAGGAGCCCTTCTTTACCCATTCATCTATCTCTCACCCACCTACAGACATACACCTGCCTTCTCTTCTATACAGTCCTTTTCTTCTCCATCTCAGATCCGACCTTTTCCCCTTCATAATAATGATCATAATGTATAAGCATATATATGTGTATATGGCATTATTTTGAGTCTGACACCTATTTGGAGAAGACTTTGAACTCTTGGTGGCTGTTATGGTTTGTGTGTAGTTGTCCACCCAAAGCCTCCTGCAATCATGAGGCAGGGACTTCTAGAGTTTGAGCCTAACGCATGGCTTTAAGGACAATTTCCTGAAAAATTGCTGAGTCCTCAGGAGGTTCCAGTATCTCTTGAGAGTATAATCCCAGTATCTCTGGGATTATGGGTGATCCAAGAATGAGATTATGGGTCTGTGTACTGCTGGGATTGTGGGTGTGGTCTGAGGCAGATATCTTGAGGCAGAGAGCCTGAATGTAATATAAGAGAAACAGAAACAGACTGTCTCTCTCTGTTGCTTCTGTTGCTGTTATTGCTATTCTGCCGCCATGAACAGTTGTCCTTTGCCATGTGCCAGTCTGCCTTGGAGCAAGCTGAGTATGGACTGAAGCCTCCAGTAACTGTGGGCTAAATAAATTTTCCTTCCTTCATTTTAGGTGTCAGGTATTTGTTCCAGCAATGAGGGAAGAGTAACTGAGACAATGGGGAAAGATAGAAAGCTTTCTTTCTGGGAGAGGTAAATGTTTGTGCTTGGACTGCCAACACAAGGGGGAGCTCATTATGCCAAGGAGGATATACAGTCATCTTGGTGAAACTGGAAAGACTCCAATGTGAAGGCAGGAAATACTGGATCCAGCTCTTGTTTTTAAAAAGAATATGGCCTCTGCACCATCATCAGTAGACCTAATCAATTTTGACTGTTGGTTAAAGGTCTTAGAATGACTATAAAGGCTTCCAGAGTTGCTATAGGAAAATAAATGCAGAAATAAAGAGGCATTAATTTAACCTTCCTTGGAAAGCCATAGTAAATATCCAGAGGAATACCCCCAAGCCCCATAAAATGTGCCCCATGTTATAAGGAGGCCAGCACAATACGCATTCCCTTGATAGTGAACATCTTGATTGTGCAACAGATCTATGAGGAGGATGAGCTGCATTTTTTGTGTTCAATGTATACTTGAGAATACATCATGCTTTTCTGGAAACTGCTCATTACTGTACACAGAGCCTAAAACATCATTTTACCAGTTGAAATGATTCTGGCTTTATTGCTATGACTTTGCTTTTATGGGATATCGTCAATCATATCTAACCTTCATTTACCACTGCAACCTCAGTCAGCAAAGAAACTACATTTCCTTAATGGACCTACTGAAAGTACATCCCGTGTTAATAACAATAAAATGCACAGCTGGCATTTATTGGAAAGTAAGTGTACCTGGGCTTACACTAAGTACTTTGTGTACATATCTCATTTAATCTTAACTATCAGAGGTTGTCATTCTTATCATTTATATATGAGGAAACAGTTACAGAGAGGATATGACATTTCCCAAGATCACACAACCAGCCAATATAGAGCACCACCATTTTCTTACTCATTCTTTCTTTTAAGTGAATGTACTGAGTAATTTTAAGTTGAGAAACAACATATGTATTTTTATATACGATCTCCTCTAAGGAGACAGGCAGTGAAGTAAA
>PVKN010004526.1:0-33295 GCA_004027915.1 Capromys pilorides
CCCCACCACCAGGGCAGGCTGAGCCAGCCATAAAATAAAGAAACAAACAAGCAAACAAATAAATAAATTTAAAAACAAAAAACAAAGCTATACTTCCAGCTGGAGGTGCAGTACAGTGCTAAAGCACTTGCTTCTCCTGCCTGAGCCCCTGGGTTCCATCCCCAACACTGTCAAACAAAAGCACCTCAGGCAAATTGCACCCCATTCTGAGACCCTTAGCTGTTTTTCCCTGAGGGACCCAGGCAGAGGCTTCTCACCCTAGCTCCTAGTACAGCACAGACACAGACAGGTGTGCCCTCTGGGTCCTAGTGCCCAACCTTGCCTTCTGCCCATGCATTAGAGTATCGTGGACACAGAACCCAGGTGCTACCCACCACACCTGCATTCTTCCCATGCTATTTTGTAAGTGATACCTTCTAAAGACACAGGGATGGGGGGCTGGCAAGATGGTTCAGTAGTCTAAAGAGCCTGCTTAGGCAAGCTTAGGCAGCCACAGGGACTGCGGTTCGATCCCTGGCACCACATGCTGCACCAGCCCCACCCCCAGGGCAGGCTGAGCCAGCCAGAACGCAAATAAAAAAATAAGTGAGGTTTAAAAAACTAAAATAAAAATAAACTTAAAAAAAAAAGACACAGGGATGAATAGGATATGAAAAACAGGCAGGGTCAGATGTCAGATAGACCACATGATCTTAGATCTCTAGAAGACAGAGACTTTAACTCTGACCTTCAGGTCAGAATGCACAGTGCGCATGTACTCTGAGCACTCAATACAAGGCCACCACAGCCATTAATGAATGGCTCGTGCCCTAGACATTGTTTCTGGGAGTGAAAATTGGCACCCTGTCAATGGAGAGCAACCTGGCATCAGGTCCAAATGCATATGCCCTTAGGGGCTGGGGAGATAGCTCAGGGGCACAAGGGCCTGCCTGGCAAGTGCAAGGTCCTGAGTTCAACTCCCGGTTCCACAAAACAAAAATGCCTATGCCCTTGTACCCAGCAATTCTAGTCCTTGGTACACACTCACGTGTGTATGAAATGGCCATCTATGTTTGGAGATGCTCACTGAAGTCTTATGGGGAGAGCAAAACACTGGAAATGATCTGAACGTCCGCCAACTGAGGACCAAGTAAATCAATTATAGTATATCCATGAAACCGAGTACTATACTGCTGTAAAAAAATGGATGAGAACATTCTTCTTATATTCTGACACACTTACATAATGACAACAATTTACTGGACTATTTAGTTAAATGACAACCAAAAGTTAAAAGAGCTAAAACCACAGAAGTGTTAGAGGAAAACACAGGGCTAAATCTTGGTGTCTGTGATTAGGCACTGGTTTCTTAGGTCCACCACCAAAAGTATATGCAAAGAAAGAAAAATTAGACAAATAGGACTTCATTAAAATTAAAAACTTGTATGCTTTAATGGACACCATCAAGGAGGTAACAAAAATAATTCACAAAGTGTAAGAAAATATTTGTAAATTACATGTCTGGTATGGAATTTAAATTGTGAATATATAAAGGACACTTGCGATTCGGTAATATAATGGTGTAGATCTCATAGAAATTTCTCCAAATTAGATAAAAATGACCAATAAACACATGAAAAGATTATGAATACTATTAGCACATCAGTCCTACAATAATATACTACTTCACATCCACTATGTTGGCTCTAATAAAAAAAAAAAAAGTCAGAGAATAACCAGTTACTGGAGAGATGTAGAGAAATTTCAGCCCAGTGGGGCTGACCTGTTACTGGGAACGTAAAATGTACTTGGCTTCAGAAACGGGCATGTCTGCTAGAGTTTGTGTCTAGCTGTCCCCTAAAAGCCACATGCTGTCCTAGGTGGGGCTTTTTCAGAGGCGGCTGGACCTACAGCGTGAGGCTGGAACTGACTTCTGGTGCTATGCTAGGCTCCAGGGCACCAGGATTAAGGGTGGGTGCGACCTGACCTAAGAAGCCTGGGTAAGATATGAGACCAAAAGGGCTGTGGCCGGCCCTTCCTGCTCGCTGCCATCTGCCCTACCTGAACTGCTTCTCCTCTGTGACGCCCCTCCGCCACGCCACCCTGCCTTGGGGCCGGATTATAGACTGTGAGCCACCAATAGAAATTGTGAGCTAAAAAACCCATTCCCTCTTCAACTTTGAGCATTTGATATTTTGTCTCAGTAAGGAGAGAAAAGTAACCAAGAGTTCTCTGAAGGCTAAACACAGTTACCATATGACCCTGCAATTCATACCAAGGTGGAAGAGAACTGAACACACACACAAATTTGCACGATTGTTTATAGCAACTTTATTCACCATGGCCAAATCATGGAAATAACTCAAATGTCCACCAATTAGTGAATAGATAAATAACATATGATATGATCATATAATAGCATATTACTTGGCAATAAAAAAGAGTAAGTACTGATACATACTATAACATAGATGAATCTTGGAAAACTACATACAAGAAATCTGTTGTGAATATATATTGTATAATTCCATTAACAGCAAATGTGCAGAAAATCTATAAATCTATAGTGGTTGGCTCAGACTGGCAGAGGTGGCTGAGGCAAACAGGAGTGATTTTTTTTTTTAACTGAGAATCAAACCAGGACCTTAAGCTTGCAAGGCAAGTGCTTGTCTTATATCTCTGATCCAGGAATGAATGTTTATGGCATTTATGGGTATAGTCTCTCTCTGTCTCCCCTTCTCCCCCTCTCCCCCTCTCCCCCCTTCCCTCTCCTTCTCTCCCTCCCTTTCTCTCTCTTTCTTTTTTTTGAGACAGGGTTGTTGCTGTGTTGCCCAGGCTGCCCTCCAACTCCTAGGACTGTCCTGGAAGCTCAGCCTCCCAGGCAGCTGATGGTTCATTCTGAAGTGATGAAAATGTTCTAAAATTGACTGTGGTAATGGATACACAACTCTGAAAGTACTAAAAGTGATTGAACTGTATTTTAAATGGGTGAATTTTGTGATATGTGAATTATATCTCAATAAAGCCATTACATTTTTAAAAAAGCAACCTATGGAACATCATGCAACATCTTTTGTGCAAAAATAGCAACATCTTGGAAATATATGTGCTTTTATGTAATGTACACATAAAATGGCACTGAAAGGATGCTCAAGGCACAACTGGCAGCCCTGGGAAGGGGCCCTACGTGGCCAGCAGGTAGCAAAGGGGGAAGCGGGTTGTTTGTTTGTTTTTGTCATTGCTCACTATACACTAATATCTGACACATTATTGGTTTTTTTTAAATGAGATTCTATTATCTTTCAAAATATTATACTCTGAAAAAAAGCCAAACCAGTGCTTTGTTATTGGATCTTAGCCAGGAGATGGGCTGGGCTGGGCCAGGTGGCGCAGAGAGCAGAGGCGAGAACCAAGGAGCCCCACTTCACAGTCTGCCAGGCTATGTTGACAGCCAGCTCTCCTCATAGAGCCACCAGAGGACTTCAGCACTGGCCTTGACTCCACCAGAAGCTCACCTCAGGGAACCCAGAGACACGAAGTGAAGGCTAAGAGAGGAAAACCGAAGTCCCACAGCTACCCAGAGGCTGGGCCCCGTGTGACTCTCAGCTCTGACCTAGTCTCTCCTGGGACATCAGCTATGGCATCTGCCAGTACAGGAGGCCTCAGCCTCGGGCGAAATTGCTATACTCCTTCTTTTCACCCCACAGTGGGTCTGATCCTAACTGGAGAGGGACTAGCAGGAGCTGGCGTCAGGCTAGCAGAGATCCCAGGGGGCACAGAGAGCATGTGACCTGCCTGAGGCCACACAGCTCAGGAGGGAGTGGCAGAGAAAGTTCCAAAAGCAACAGTGTCTCTCCGGAGCTCCCCGGGTGGGGGCCAAGTGAAACATCACCTGCAAAGCCTGGGACACAGCTGCTGTCTAGCACGGAAGGCGGAAAGCGCGTCCACACATCCAAACATCCAAATCACATATCTCCCCCTCGCCATGGATCAGCCTCCTGGTGGCTATGGGGCTGCCCTGGGGTCTCATTGCTGAGTGGCAGTGCCAACTTTCCTGTCACTTGCTTGGTGATGGCACTGAGGATGCTCACTGTGGCTAATCAGAACTTTCTCAATATGTCCTTGGTCCCTGTGCTACTTATACAGAGAAGCTCTGAAAACAGGATCTGGGGCCTGCCCCGGGCATTCCAAGCGATGCCAGCCTGGACACCTCAGCTGGGCTGCCCAGAGCTCTTACAGGGAGAGGGCGGTGGGGGCAGAGGCTAGGTGCAACTCTTATGGGGGTGTCGGGGCGGAGGGGGGCGGTTAAGGGGCAGACAAGCTGGTCACAGTGGCACCTTCTCAGAAGGAGCTAAATGGTGGGGAAAAACCAAAGAGGAGATTTTTAATCAAATCTTCTATTTTTAAAAATCTTATTTATTTATTTGGTACAGGATCTCACTAGGCTGCCCGAACTCATAGTGATCTTCTTGCTTTCAGCCTCCCCAGCCCTGGGATTATAGGAATGTGTCACCATGCCTGGTTTTGGTGGACAGCTTAGCACTGAGCTGGCGTGGCTCTGGGCCGCACGGCATGTGGTTCTGGGGATCAAATGTGGGTCCTTGCGCTTGCCAGGCAGATGCTTAGACCACTGAACTATTTTTCTGGTCCACCAAATCTTTTTAAACTTTTGCATTTTAAATAATATGAATGGCTTAAAGGTAAATAAATATCAAAAGGAAAATAACACGATGTAAGATTCCCAAGAGATATAAATCCCCAGGGATTAAAACCCCAGCTTGCTGAGTTGTATGACCTAGCACACAGGGTCCCCTGTGTCACTGCCCTAGGTCACTGCTGCTGCTCAACAGCTGGTCACAGGGGGCTTCGCTGACACACAGAAGGCCAAGGAAGTGTCTGTGCCTGGGGGCCTCCATGTCTCCTCGGGCTGAGAGATGCATACA
This sequence comes from Capromys pilorides, assembly GCA_004027915.1. NCBI lineage: Eukaryota > Metazoa > Chordata > Mammalia > Rodentia > Capromyidae > Capromys > Capromys pilorides. Next base: position 4,923 of record PVKN010004526.1, read on the forward strand.
GTACCTCCCCAATTTTCTGACCTCTCTGTGGCCCCCATGTGAAGCAGGCAGTGACACTCCATGGTGGGAGCTACAGGGTGTATAGGAAACCCCTAGGGGTACCAGCACTCCCAAAATCACTACTCAGGGCATCACCTAGGCGGCCTCCTCATTTTACCAATGGAGAACCTGAGGCACGGAGCTAAAGGGACTGTGTGCTACCATACTGCCCTGTTGTCCTGTGTGACTCACCTTCCACCACCACCCTGTATCCCCACAGCCATAGTGGGCTGCACCACCTGTACTTACTTCCTCCCTGCAGCTGCAAGAGGCTGCACAGGCAAGTGGAGGCTCTGGCCTGACCACAGCCCCCTCCTCTTCCCTCTGAGGCTGGAGGATCCACGGCACTGGACCTGGACAGGCCTTGCAGCCTGCAGTACGGACTCTGGTCTTTGTCCTAAGAGCCCCAGGGGAGCCACTGAAGGGTTTTAGGCTAGACACTGATGCTGTGTGATTTATGTTCCAGGAGACTGCTCTGGCTGCTGGAGGAGTGGACTGGAGAGATGAGAGAGCAGACAGGCCAACGAAGCCACTGCTACCTGGGCCAAGCCGAGCTGGGGTCAGCGCAGGGAAGGGAGCTGAGACTGGGTCTGAGGGTAAGCCAGCTGACTGCAGGTGGAAATGGACTCTCTCCTTGCGAAGTGAGTCCACATCCCAGAACTCTGGAGCCCAAGGAAGGACACATTATGGAGATGTTTCAGAGAGGAACTGCTGAGTGAGGGCCCAGTGCCAAGATTCCAGGTCACATCCTCAAGAAGCCTTCCTTGAGCCTCAGCCCTAGGCTAGCATTCTGGGCCTCTTCCATCAAATTATCCTGATTTAGGTCTGTCCCTCTCTGGATTTCAACACTCAGCAATGAGTGCAGCACACAGTAGGACCTCATACTGACCTCCCTCCCTTCTTGACCATAAGACTTTCTACTGGGTATCTTGAATGTCCAGCCCAAGATGCTGGCTCCACAGTAGGCACTCAGGACATAATTCTTGGTTTAGATTTTCTCCGGGGCAGGGATCAGACACACAGTAGGAACTAGCCCCTTCTCAAGGGCAGAGTCAAGGACAATAACAACAGCAGCAGCAGACCCAGAAGCTATCTTTGTTCCATGAGGCCTATGGCTATGGTTTGTTTTTCAGGCCAGCAAACAGAGGCTTGGTGAGGTGGGCAGTTTGCCTACCCCCTCCCATAGCTGTCAGCTAGACCTGACTGGAGCAGGCTGCCAGCAGGCTTTAAACCCATGCAGTCAGCCCTCAGCACTGGACTGTGCAGCCTGGTCCTGGCGGCTGCTACTGCGCCCAACACATAGTATGTGCCAAGATGTGTCTGCAACTGGCCCCAAAATGATACTGTCTCCCAGACTGGCCGGAATGGAAGCAGCAGTGTGAGCCCTCTCTGCTCCCAGTTGTGGGCCTCCCTCTTGCCTGAGTGGGCAAGGCTGTCCCACGGGCCGCTGCCAGTTCAGGCCTGCCCAGGACCCGCTGCCTACGCAGCCTCCCAGAGCTGCCAGCAGGCAGGCAGCGTGACCTGCCCCAGGGGACCAAGCCTCCCTTGGCTGCCCAGCCCAGACAAAGGCCGGCCGTGTGCCTGGCTCCCTGGCACTTGGGCCACCTCCTTCTCCTACTCCCTTTCTCCCCTTGCTACAAGACACCCCCTGAGGTCATTTCCATACAGGAGGTGGAGGGCAGGGAGAGGGACAGGGCTGTGCAGCCCCAGGGGTGGGCACTGGAGCAATCAGAGTTACTGGGGGGGGACAGGGCAGTCCTGTAGAGCTGAGCTGCTAAGAAGCAGGTGCGGGGGGCTGACGAGGAGGCAGCCTGCCAGGTCTGCTCCTCTTCCTGCCCCTGCAAGGCACCCCTGGGTGCCAGTCAAACTCTGCTGAATAACAAGCACTCTGGTCCTGAGTGCTGGCACACAGTATCACTGTTCCTCCCCACTACAGACAGGGCTTCACACCCAAGCCAGCCAGGGCACTGAGGCACTGAGGCACTGAGGCATACCTCCCTGGCTTAAGTAGGAGGAAACTGAGGCTCAGAGGACAGAGCAACATACTTGGTTAAAAGTAGGACAAATGGAATTTGCTAATAGCAAAAGATGGTAAACTTTCCACCACCCTGACCAGCTCTGTACAATTAATAATGAATTTATTAGGCATTACCATGTGCCAAGCTTTGTACTTAGGGCATTACCTACAAGCCATTTATTTGTTTATTTTTAAATTTTTTTACGTGTGTGTGTGTGTGTGTGTGTGTGAGAGAGAGAGAGAGAGAGAGAGTCTCGCTATGTGGCTCAGGCTGGCCTTGAACTCATTGAAATCCTCCTGCCTCAGTTGTCCGAACACTGGGCCTTACAGGTATGTGCTACCATACCTGACTCCTAAGCCATTTAATCCCACAACAACAGTACAAGATGAAAACTATTTGTCCATTTCACAGATGAAGAAATTGAGGTCTGGCAAGGTAAAAAAAACCACACACACCTAAGAACAAACAGCAAGTATGTAAGGGAGTAATAGCCATCCACAGCCTACTCAGTACATTGCAGCCTATCCTAAGTGGATGGTTTAATGGTTGAGAGCTCTGCCCTACGTGCACCAGGCCTTCAGATGGGCACCTACTCCGTGCCTGGTCAACAGGGCCGTGACCATGCCCTGCTTTCTAACGTGGGCCTCGCAGGAGGTCCTCCCGTGCTCCCAGAGTGGAGTTCGCCAGCCTAGGGGACATGTGCCTGGCCGCTGGGCGATGGGCGCTGCGCTCCCTCACCGAGCAGCCCGCGCTGCGCGGCGGCGCAGAGGCATGACGGATGTGCCCGCCGCCGCGGGGAGCCCAGGGTAGAGCAGTTGCCTGGAAACAGACTGCTCCCGCGGCCCACACTCAGACCTTTGTCACCATCTCAAGGACCTTTTTTTCCTTCTCCTCCTCCTCCTGCTCCTGCTCCTCCTCCTCCTCCTCCTCCACCTCCTCCTCCTCTCTTGCTGGAGCCAGACCCGCGCGCAGGTGAGAAACTGCAGCCAACACCACCGCGTCGGCAGCCTGGGCACCATCACCAGGGATGGTGGCGAAGGCCCGCGGGGGAGAGAGGCGGTGCGGGGCGGGGACTCAGGTCTCCGCGGGTGGCCCAGCCCGGCTGGAAAAACCCTACCGCTGGAACACTTCTCTCACTGGCTTTATCTTCTCCCAGCTTCCCTGACAAAAAATGAGCCGAGTCCTTTTTCCCATCGGCGGCGGCGCAATCCTGGAAGCATCCGCCTGTAGCGCAGAAGGGGGCTGAGGGTCCGGACCACTGCCCTCTCAGGGGAGGGGCAGGGACAGGCACAGGGACAGGTGCAGTGCACCCAGCGCAGCACGAAGCCCAGATTATGCTGGTGGCCCTGAGGGGATTTACTGGGCTCTGGGGAACTGGCTGGGAACACGGGCACGCCCCTGCCCGCCTGCTTGCCTGCCTGCCGGTGAGGCCTCTCCCCACTGTGCCTTGGTTTCTTCTTCAATGAGTACTACAGGGGCCTGGAAGCAGGTCCAGCAAAAGGACAGTTTATTTTTGCCCAAAGCCCTAAGGGAAGCAGGAGGTCAACAGCCACTGGCTGAACACATGAAGAAAGAGAGGCTCCAGCCAGGGGGGTTGGCCAGGCCTCCCTTTAGGAGAGTGCGGCCTTAGGGTGACTTCGGGCCCTCCAGGTTTCTGGCCTCGCTATTTCCACCTTCCTGACCAGCAAGACTGTATCCCCTCTGCCCTTCCTTGGCTCTCCAGCGCCCAGATAAAACCCAGGCTGATTTACACGGCATTAGCGGCCTGTCTGATGTGGCTCCATGTGCCCCAGCTGTGAGGGACACCCCCATCTCCCCAATCTCTACTTCCTTCACCTTCCACAGATCCAGGCTGTGCTGCAGCTTCAGCAGGGCCCTTGCTCACCTGTGTGGCTACACCCCTTTGCTCACATGGCACCCCCACCCCTGCAGCTCAGCATCACCCTGTCCAGTCAGGCCTGACATCCTCCTGACCAGCCCATGCCCCCAGGAATGGCTGCTGCTTTGTGGCTCCTGAGGACCAGAAGAGAGAAAGGTGGGAAGAGCTCTGAGGAGGCAAAAGGGCGCAAGCACTTTCACCTTTCCTGAAGGCTGGGCCAGACCCTGTCCTAGGCAGGCACATGGCCACACAGCATCTCAATTTTTCAATTCCAGAGAGGGCAAAAAGGAGGCTTAGATTTGGAAAACCAAGCCTCTCTCTTGCGAGGAGACAGAGCTTTGCTGAGCTTTTGCTGCTTGTCCTGATAAAACAGCACTCAGGGTCCCAAGCACTGTCCTTATGTTTCCCCTCCTAAGCCAGTAGAAGTCCAAGGCAGTGACAGTTAAGTGCCAGCGCCCCAAACTCACAGAACCTTGAAGTTCAAGATGAAGAAATCTACCCCTAGAGTCAAAGTGACTTGGCTAAGGTCACATCCCTAAACCCCTATAGCGAGGATTGAAACCTTATTATGAAAAACAGTACTCAGAAGGCTGAGGCAGAAGATTGTTGCAAGTTCGAGCCCAGTCTGGGCTACAAAGTGAGCTCAAGGCCAGCCTGAATTGCATAGTGAGATCCTGTCTCGAAAAGAAAGAAAGAAAGAAAGAAAGAAAGAAAGAAAGAAAGAAAGAAAGAGAGAGAAAGAGAGAGAGAGAGAGAAAGGAAAGAAAGAAAGAAAGAAAGAAAGAAAGAAAGAAAGAAAGAAAGAAAGAAAGAAAGAAAGGCCAAGCCAAGCCATGATGTTCAGAAGCCCAGGACACAGCCTGGTCTCCCTGCTGAGCTGGTACCAGCCCCTAGGTACTTGTGGCCCCAATTCTGGCCAGAAGGCTCTGAGCTTGTCCCTGGTGGAAATCTACTAATTAGCTAGGTGGCTTCTCCTTGCTCAGTGGCTGCTTTGGAGCAATTCTCCCAGGAAAGGCCCAGCCTGCAGGAGGAGGAAAGGTAATTGCTAATTTGTAGGAGAGGAGACAAAGGGGACAAAAGCACCCTTGGCTGCCAGTGCCTCAACTGGTTCCACTTCCACAGTTCTCTGCCACTCACTGTGCACCACGATGGGTGCCCTCGATGACTTTCTGTCCCCAGAACACATCTACACACCATCCCTGCCCAGACCCCAGCCACACCCCAGGAAAAGCAAAAGCCCCCGGGGGAAGTGCACAGGGATGGAGCAAGTGACTGAAATAGCACTCGATAGTATCCCATTGTTCTCAGGAACTCTGCTGCTCACTGAACATCTCTGCAGCTCCAGGGTGATACTGCTGGCCCTGGGCCCCAGGCCAAGTGGGAAAACCAAGGCACCAGGAGGTGAAGCAACACCCCTGGCCTCAGGCTGGGGAGTGAAGTTGCTAGGGCTAGAACTGTGCCGATTCCACTGCACTCTGAGATTGTCCAGCTGATCTCCTATTTTATAGCTGAAGAAACTGGGAACAGATAGCTAAAGCACACAGGAAGCATGGGCCTAGGGGTCCTGGCTCGATTTCACGCAACCTGTGTGCTTCAGGTCATAGTCTTTCCTCTTTGTATCTCAGTTTCTTCATCTATGAAATGGGTCTAAAGATCCGAGCTGTGTGTGCACTGGGAAAGGATGCCTAGGACCTCCAGGTGTGAACAGAATTGGGCTCCCTGGCCTCTCCAGCTGAGTGCTCAGCAGCCTGGTGCCCCACAGAAAGCTAATGCAGGGTGGGGTCAGGAACTCCATGAGATGAGAGCTGAGGCTGCCACAGAGATTAGTGGGTGGGGCCATCTACCAAGGCTGGGAAATCAACTGACCATGGGCAGGAAGGCCCAAGGGAGGATGAGTCCTCCTGCAAGGCCTGCTTCCAGCCCCTGTCTGGCCGTTACCCTGCTCTCTGGGGCTGAATCCTGGCTCAGCCAGCTGCCCAACAGCCCCTCTCAGAATCTGAGTGTCCTCCCCTGCGCTGCCCTTCCTAGGGCAGTCCTGAGGCTCAGAAAAGCTGACAGGGACAGGCGTCTGGGGGCGGGACTGTGAGAGAATCCTCTGGAGATTCAGCCCTCCCTGCCCAGTAAGGCTAGACACCGGAGGGACAGACAGGTGAAAGGAACAATCACGTGGGGCTCTTCTTCCTGTTCTCCAGGGACCTGACCCTGGCTCTGCCCACCCACAGCCTGAGCTTCCCCCACACGCCAGCCTTTCACTACCTCTGTGACAGATCCTGACCCACCAAGCGAGGCCTTACAGCACCTGCTAGGGACCAGAAATCTGCAAGTCATTATTTCATGGTGCACCTGTGCATGGGGTACATTTGTGTCTGGGTGCCTGTGTGCTCGGGAGGACTACGGGCACCAGGCAGCCTTCACTCACCCTCCAGCCCTGATTCACTGAACCAGGAGACCCTGATCTTAGGCCTCCATGAATTCTGCTCCCCTGACATCCTGGACAAATCAACTTACCCTCTCCAGGCCTCAGTGCACCCCTTCATAGGATGGGAATATTATCTTTTCCCTTTTCTCTTAGGGTTCTTAGAAGACTCAAAGCATATAACAAACTGCCAATAGCTGTGAAAAGGACTCAAAGTCACACCAGAATGTCGGGTGCTGACTTTAAGCATTTGCTGAGTGGTTCCTGTAGCCAGGGCCAGGGCCAGAATCTCAGACTGCTTCCTGGAGGCCCCATGGCCACTCTGACCGGCAGGCTTCCCCTCCCCATCTTGTAGAGGACGACACTGACACTCACAGAATGGTGTGCCTAAAGCCACATAAGAAAGCGGCAGACTCAGGACTGAAACGTGCAGTCAGGTAAAAACCAACCACTTGGGGTGAGGAGTCAGGGGGTAGTGCCTGCTATCCCAGTCATCATGGTCATAAAACCCAGTCTTCAAGTTGGAAAAAATGACTAGGTAGCGCCAGCTCTACCTTGGGATGGGGCATGAGGTCAGAAATCTCTTTATTCTGAAGCCAAAGGTCCTGAAGGGTAAAATGCTGCAGCTTGATTCCCAAATTCAAGGGATGACAGGAGTTGGGGACAGTGCTCCAGACATACCCGTGCCTCGGGGCCTCTGCCCTGATCTTCCCTCTCCTGGAATGCTTTCGCTCTTCCCTTTCTGGAATGCTTTCCTTGATACCTGCACTCCGCTCCCATGTTTCCTTCAGGGTTTTGTTCCAGATGCCACTTCCTCAGGGCTGGGTGTGTATCTCAGTGAAAGAGTACTTGCCTAGCACGGGAGAGGGCCTAGGTGCCATCCCCAGCACCGCAAAAAAAAAAAAAGGGAAAGTAGTCACCTTACTGAGGCCCTCTCTGACACCATGCTTGAAATTTCAACAGCCCCACCCCCAACACCCTCACTCTGCTTTATTTTTCTCTGCAGCATCCCCAGCACTTGGCAGAGTGGCTGCCACCCTGCCTACTGCAGCATCCACCCTGGGACATGCCCGCTCTCCCAGGACATGGATTTTCCTTTGACCCTCTAGAGTGGTCAGCCCAGCAATGAGCAAATGCTTGGCAGACACCAGAATAAGGGAAGAAAAGTGAGGCCCAGAGTGGGAACACAGGAAGCAGAAAGCAGCATTTGTGTCCTGGCCCTCCGTTCCTAGCCCTGGTTCTCTCCCCTCCTCCCTGGCTTGGGATCAGCTTGGGCTTGCTGGAACTGGGGATGCAGAAGCCCAGGTCCTTGCCTCCCTCCCTTTCTTGAGGTATGGGAGTCAGCAGCAAAGAGGCAGCACCTTTCCTAGGGCCGATGTAAGGCCAACACCAAGGAGGTGCATGTGGCATGTCCACCGGAGACCCTGGCCTCTGCCTGCCTACTCCAACCCAGATCCCAGTCAAAGGGCACCAACACAACCTTCTTATCTCTTTTGTCTCCTGATTTAGGAAGTGGGATCACCCCCTGGAAACATCAGCTGCCACAGCAAGGGTGGCAATTCCTCGCCTTCTAAGGGCCTCCCTCTTACAGCAGAGAGAATGCAGGTTGAGGGACACTATGTGGCCCAGCTTGTTCAAACCCTGCTTGCATATACTGTGTTGGGCCCTATGCTGGGTCAAGAAGCAAGGAAGGACCTACCTATGATGGGGGGGTGGGGGAGGGGCAGCGGCCATAGCTGGGCAAAGCTGATGGTCAACTAGCCTCACTGAGCTCTTATTTTTGGGTGCCACCCTTTGCTCATGATAGGCCTTGGGCAAGTTGCATAAGATCTCAGTGCTTCGTAGGCTTGTTGTAGGCGCCCAATGTGCAAACACACAGGAAGTACTAAAAACAGACGAGCAAGCAGGGAGGCTTTCTAAATGTGAGCCGATCTACTACCATCATCACCAGCCTCACCATCACCATCACCACCAGTCACAATCATCGTCACCATCACAACCATGGCATTCAGCATCTGTCCCCTGCACTGTGCCCTGAACACTTGCAAGGCAGAAGCTGCCACACCTATGGAGCTCAGTATTGCATCCCAGGAAGCCTTCTCCAAGTTGTTCAATAGATAAATTATTGAATAATAAAGGTCTCTGGAGAACAACACAGAGGTTGTGAGGAAGAGAAGGTGACATCGTCACCCTGTCAGCCCTCCCCTCTTGATCCCACAGGTCCTGCTGCAATCTGGGATGCAACCTCTGGCAAGCCAGCCTCTGCCCTGCGCACAATGGACTGGTCTCGGCTTCCTCCCTACATTTCTCCTCTTTCATGACACTCAGTGGCTCCAGGCTTTCTGGAGTTCTAGCACAGAGCCATACAGCCAGATCTCCCCAGCTCTGAACCTACTTCCGGCCTCTGTCTCCTTCCACAGCCTGTGTCTCTGTCCCAGGGGGCTTCCTGATGTGGCTAAGAGTGAGTCTTCCAGGAGCAGCCCTGCTCACCCTGCTAGGCTGGCTTCCTTCCTCCATGCTGGGCCTGGAGGAACCTGCTGCTGGGCAGAGGAGACAGTCCTTGCTAGGGCGGTGGGCCCCTGGAGCATGGGCCCCAGCCGTCGTACCAGCCCTCACATCACCCCAGAACAGCTCTGCTCCTTGTTTTTGCAGAAGAGAAACTGACTTAAGACAGTTATCTAATCAAGAACACAGCAGTGACCAAAATACATCCCTTTGTTCACATCACTCCAAAGTTACAACAAGGGACTTGGAAGTGACACGGAGCCCTGGAGTGGCTTGGTTTTATTTTTCCTCCTTTACTTAGGGTAGAACCCAGACCCTTCAAACTGGGCTACACCAGTTTATGTTTTGTTCTGTTGCACTTTTAAAATCTTTCTTTCTTTCTTTCTTTTCTTCCTTCCTTCCTTCCTTTTTTTTTTTTTGTCAGGACCAGGGTTCAAACTCACAACCTTTTACTTGCCAGGCAGGCACTTGTGCCACGGAGCTATCTCCCCAGCCCCCCTTCCTTTCTTTTGAGACAGGATCTCATTCTGTAATTCAGCCTGGCCTTGAACTCACTATGTAGTCCAGGCTGGCCTTGAACTTACAGCAATCCTCCAGCCTCAGCCTCCCAAGTGCTGGGACAGCAGGCATGTGCCACCATGCTGGGCTAAATATTTGTTTTGAGACAACATCCTCTTGTCTCAGCCTTCCAGATGCTGTGATTACAGGCATGTCCATCACAGCCAGAAAACACAAGGTGTTTCAAAAAGCCAGTCAAAGAGGGCCTCTCTGAAGAGGTGACATTGCCACAGAACCCAGAGAGGCACTCAGGAACAGCTAGGAGGTCGCTGTGATTGAAGAACAGTGAGCAGGGGGCAAAGTGGGAAGAGAGGCAGTGCTGGGCCTGTGTGCCCCAGTGACTTTTGCTCTAAGACAGAGTCGAGAGATGTCTAGGACAGAGGAGGAACCTGGGAGCCTCGTGTTTTTGTTTTTGTGTTTTTTGCAGTGCTGGGGATGGAACCAGAGCCTCTTGCATTCACTTTACTTTTTTTTTTTTTTTGCGGGACCAGGGTTCCAACTCATGACCTTGCACTTGCCAGACAGGCACTTGTGCCACGGAGCCATCTCCCTGGCCCCTCACTACATTTTTAACAGCGCTCTGACCACACTGAAGTGGGAGGGAAAGAGAAGGGGCGGTGTGTGCTACTGCTGGGGGGTGGTAACAACAGCCAAGAACTGGGCTGGGCTGACAGGAAGGGCTCTGTACTACCCACAGGCCACAGTTCCACCTCCCTGGGAAAAGGGGCAAGGACAGCCAGAAGGGGGGCCTGGTGCTGGGGACTCCAAGCAGAAGTCTCTTCTGAGCTCAGCAGGCTTAACACAAGCAGAGCAGGGCTGCATGACCCATGGACCCCTAAGCTGCACTCTGACCCCTCACCTGGGGCTCCACGCCCTGGGGGAGCAGCCTAGGCACAGCTCCTGGCACCCAGGAGGAGCTGGGCAAATTCCTGTGGAGAGATAGGCAGGACCTGCTTCACAACAGGTGCAACAAGTCATTGAATGTATGTACAGGCCTGTGCATTGCTCGCTGACGGTTCCTCAGGTCAACCTGAGTTCTTTATGATAATGACAAAACCTGCCTAACCCAGAGCTATAAGCCAGGTCTCTAACCTACACCCAGTATCTGCACACAGCAGGTTGAACTGCTGTGCCCATTTTACAGAGGAGGAAACTGAGACCCACAAAGACTAATTTCTCCCTTGATCACTCAGCTACTAAGCAGCAGTCATGATTCAACCAGCTGCTAGGTTCTTCCCAGCTACATCTGAATACCTCCCCACGTGGGAGGGAATCTTCATTCTGGGCACAGGCAGGAATCTGTAGTGGGGGTCCCTGATGAACAATCCCAGCCCCCACTAGCTCTCCACATCCAAGGCACTGTCTTAGCCCCTGTCCACAGCCTTGAACCCCTTTGCTGAGAAGGGACCGGAGGCTCGCAGCTGGGTCGCATTACCACAAACAGTGGAGACAGCAACAGAAGGCCTTAGGCCCCATCTTCTGTGGTCTGGTCAAGAGCTCTTTCCCGAGTGCCCTCTTCCCTCTTATCCTCACTGCCACCTCGTGTACTCAGCGTAGCCATTGGGAACCTGTCCCTGAACCACGAGCCCAGATGGAGCAGTGGTCAGGCCCGGGCCCTCTGGGTGACCTCAAGCTGACCTCTCACCTCTGCCTCTGCTCCAAATAAAGAAAACGTGAAAACCGAGGGCTTCAGGACCTGCAAGGGGAGGAGCTGGGCGTCTCAACCACAAGCATAGCGCAGCCGCACGTGCGCAACAGCAATAACTCTGACAGCAGCAGCAGCAGCAGCAGCAGCAGCATGGGGCAGCGAGAAGAGTGTTCACAACCCTCAGCCACCTGCCTGCCCACGCTCTGCTTGGCCTCTGAAGACTCAGTTCTCAAGACAGCTCCCCAGCGAAGCGGTTCTATAATCGCCCCTACTTTTCAGTGTAGAAACTGAGGCACAGAGAAGCTAAGGAAGTTGCCCAAGTCACACAGCAAGTAAACTAATTTGGGATCCTACCTGAGGCAGCCCAGCTCCAGAGCCCGGGTGGTCTCATGGGGAGGACTCGGGGGTATGGGGCTCTGATTGGAGCCCTCCAAGCAGAGGAACTAAGTGTGGAGTCTCCCTTGCTGGAGACTGCTGCTTTGCTGGTTTTGCTCTAACTGCATGCATGTATTTCTCTTAAAACTACATCTCCCACACCAGCTGCACACCCTTTTCCAGGGGCCCCTGTCCTCCAGGAAGGCCCTGTCCCTCCTCCCCCAGCTCCTGGCTCACCAGAGTGCCCCCACCCAGCCTCTGCAGCACTCTCTCCCTGCACCGAGAGCCCCCGTGCTGCCCAGACTGTGAGCTGGTGCCCATTCCTATTGGGCTGCTCCCCTTTCTCAGTCCCACCCATGCTGGGCGGGACAGGTCTCACAGGAGCTGGCACCAGCCTCCCACCTCAGCTGCCGTGCCGTCCCATGCCACTCCCCACCTCTTATAACTTAGGCGCTATTCCTAAGGGCCACACCCAGCAGGGCCTACTGGTACATAGGCTGCCTGTCCCGAGGCCAGCAGTCAGCCGCAAGGACTGGTACTGCCACTAGCCTGCCTGGGGACCACGGGGGACTAAAGGGTCTAATGCTGGCTGTCAGAGGGATAGGTGGGGAGGACATGATGAGAGCTCCCATCCCTGCTCTGCCCCTTAGTAGAGTGTGACCTCAAGCACAGGATTTCACCTCTCTGAGCCTCGGTATCCTCATCACCCAGATGAGGGTTGGTAGAGCAGCGCGTTGGGCCAGTCATGCGGAGTCACGAAGGGGACGTTCAACTCAGGCCGGGCACTTCACAGCCCTCAGCAAACATGGGCTGTATCACAACTGTCACTGTTTCTGCTCGACAGAGGCATTGACTATTTTATGTATCCCAAAATCATCCTCACAACCCTAAGAGGTCACTGATATTATGCCAATTTTATAGATATGGAAATAGAGGCTCAAAGAAGGTAAGATATGCCTCAAGCTAGATAGTAGATTGGTGACCCAGGATTTGAACAGAGGACACTGGACCCCAGGATGTATACATGCTCCCAAACCCTATAGAAGCCTGTACCCTTGTAGCCCACTGCCTGCACCTCACACTCCTGACAGCCTCCCCTCTGTCCTGGCTTCCAGCACTCCACCCAAGATCTGTCCTTCTGCCCAGGCTGCCCCATCTCCCTGCATCCTCTCCAGAGTCATACTCTCCCACCCCTCACCACTCTCCTCCTCCATCTCTCTGCCCATGTCCCCGCACCCAGCTGTCCGCCCTCCGGCCATACCATGGGCACAGCACAGAACAACTCCTGATTCCTGTGCTCAGCACCCGAGGTGAGGTACCTGTCTCTGTACCTCCCGAGGCAGCCCCATGACACATGGGAGACATTGGGCCTATTTTACAGAAGGGAGAGCTGTGGTTCAGAGAGATGCAGGGACTTGTTTCAAGGTCATTCCAAGAGTGAGCCACAGAGCACAATTCAAAGCACAGCCCCCCCCCTCCAATTTTTTTTTAAAAAGTGCAGGCCTGAGTGAGCACCAATTCAGAGCAGGACATTCAGATGCCAGAGTTATGGGTCCATCCCAGTGAGAATCTTAATTGTATGATTGTACTTCCCCTTTACTGCAGGCTTGTAGTATCAATGCCTCTGTACCACAAACTATAGTGTACGTGGTGGGGGAAACAGTCATAGCTACTATCACCCTAGTTTAATTTTGCTATCACCCATGAGGAAACAGGTTCAGAGAGGGGAAGGACTTGCCTAAGATTGCATAGCAGTACCCAGCAGAGCCTAGGTCTTCCAGGCTCTGCCTCCATCTTCCCCACTGCTATGCCCACCTGCCGTGGTGACAGCTCAGTGGCTTTGCAGTGTAGGTACCTCCGAGGCACTCCAAGATAGAAGAGCAGCCCCGCTCTGGCCTGTCTAGTAGCCTTGGCCCTATGCGCCACGGGCATCTCCCACGTACACAGGAGATCCAGGGGTCAGAGCAGACAAGCCACTGTGCAGAGCCACATGGCTGGCCACAGAGCTGGGCTCCATACATGCACTGGCTCTGCTGCCCTCTGGCCTTCCCTGTGGCGGCTCTGCCCAGCCCACAGTCTCTGTTTCGGGGCAGACCTAGTGAGAATAATACCCCACCCATCTAAGCATGTCACATGTGTCTCTCCTTTAGTTTTCCCATCAACTCAGTAGAGGAAGGACAATCACTAGATCCATTTTTCAGATGAAGAAACTGATATCCCAGTGGTCACCCAGCAGAAGCCTTCCTTTGCTGACCTGTAGAAAGGGGTCACAGCAGCCTTTCAGATGAGGCAGTAGCCACCCTGGGTCCACTGTAGAAGCTAGTGCTCCTACAGACAGCCCACAGGATGTCCTGAGGCCAGACCCAAGGCCCGTGCCTTGGCCTCTGCCGCCAGCACACAGTCAGGACCAGCATACAGTCAGGGCTGGCCTGCGAAGGAAGGGCCTGCGTCTCCTTGAGCAGCTTCTCAGCCCCCGGATGCGGGATGCAGAGAAAACGATGAGTCATTCACCCCAGCAGAGGCCTCCAGGAGCCTGCAGCAGGTCCGGCAGGCAGAAGGGTCTGGGCTGGGAAGGGGCCTGTGCACATGGTGACTGGAGCCAGCCTCACTGAGCTCGAGCCACCAAGGCTCGAGCAGAAGCTCAGCCTCCCTGGGCCAGACACAGGCCTTCAGGACATCGCTTGGGTTCTGCCTGTTTCCTGGTCCCTGAGTGTCACCCCCTGAGTTGCCTTCAACTTGTGTCCCCTGGACCCCCTCTCTCCAGCCCTGAGTGCCAGGGCCAACGGCCACCCTCCTGCACCCCACTTCCTGTGCATTTACCTGCCCCAGCCACATACACCCTTGTCCTTCCAGTAACCCAGCCAGGCCCCAACTCCTCCCCTATCTGTCTGGTTCCCCTCTGGCTACAGCACCCCAGGTCCCTTCTGAGAGCCAAGTCTGGCCACACCTCCCTCTCCTCAGAAGCCCTGCGCAGGCTCCCTGCTCTCCAGGAAGCTGATGCACTGGCTCCTCCACGTGGCTTTCTGGATCCTTCTCTTCCATCTGGCCCCAATCAACTTCACCAACACATTCTGTCAGGACCCCACAGTGGTGCCCAGGCTGGCTTGATCATTTGTTCCCCTCCACCCTGTTGGAGATGCTCTACAGAAAGCACTTCTCCAGGAAAATCAGCCTGGGTTCCACCCTTCACCATTGGTACCACCCCCACCAAAACCTGTCCGGGCTCTGTAGCCCTCACCCAAGTCCCCACCCTTGTCAGCTCTAGGCCCTATAGGTCCAGTTCACTTATCAGGTCCCTTGGGACCTCCCACACACCTTCAGACAGGAAGTGCGTCTGCACCCTGGGGCTCCTACAGCCCAGTGACCAAAAACCTGAAGGGACAGTTTTCAGACTCTTGCTCTGGGGCATGTGCAGCACCCTCCACCCCGCAGGGGCCCCTTAAATGCAGGGGCTATTCTGAGCCCTTGGAATACAACAACACACTAAATAGGCACAGTCTGCCCTGGTGGGGCTCCCAGCCTTGGGGGAGACAAATCCTCAATGCAGACTTAGTAAACTACATTTCATGTCAGGAGCCAAGAGCTACAGAGTGCAAGTTAAGCAGAAAGAGTGGAGGGAACAAGACCCAAGGGACCCAAGGTGGTCCTGACTGTGATAGAGGGTCTGATTCATGAGCAAAGACTTCAAGGAGAAGCAGCTAGCCAGGCAGAGGAGGGAAAAGAGCAGTCCCGACTGGGAAAGAGCCAGTGAAAGGGCCCTGGGGCAGGACTGTGTGTGTCCGCCTACGGAACAGCGGAGGCTAGGACAGAGGAAGCTAAACAACTGAGGGGAGGTGAAGGCAGCAGGTAGCTGCGGCCAGGGCATGCGAGGCAAGGTACACAGACTTGCAGACTTCCTGCAGGGCTCTGACTCTTGATGCGAGTGAGATGGAGTCAGGGATTCTGTGTAGAGGATCGGTTAGGGTTTGCTTTCTATAAAGTCTCTTGGTGAAAAAGGGATTCTGGGGACAGAGTGGATCCTGGGAGGCAGACACTTCTCCAGGCTGGGCCAGGATGGGGCTGGGAAGTGGTGGAGTTTGGGGTGTGCTGCAAAAGTAGGGTTTGCAAGTGCGGTAGGTGTCAAGGGGAAGAGTCAAAAGTGTCCCTCAGATGTGGCCAGAGGAAAGAGCAAGATGCGGCTGCCTGCCGGACAGCGGGAGGGACAATGACGAGTGAAAGAATGATCGAATGGCCTGGGCTTTGACTCACACCCAGCTCGAGAGCACTGTGGGAGCAGCATGGGAGGGTTCCCCATGCTGCCTTAGTTTCGCCACCTGCATCAGAGGGGCTCTGCGGCCCAGAGTGACCCAGAGGACTGAGGCAGTGGGGAGCCTCTGATGAAAAGATGAGCCCAGCCTCCCCGTTGCCCCTGGGTTCCCTCTGCCCCCTGTAGCTACCTGGCCCAGCTAGGCCTGCGGCTCTGGGGCAGAGGGAAGGACCTGGGAGCGGCTGCATCTGGGTGAGGGGCTGTGAGCCAGGAGGGCATGAGGGTTGCAGCAGGCTGGCTGCCACTCCTCTGGGCTCGCTCAAAAGCCCTGGAACCCAGGTCCTGCCGCTTGCCTATGGTGGGCTTAGAGAAGGCTCCTGGGCCCTTCTGCCACCAGATTCTCATCTGCCCAGAAAAACTCAGGGGAGATTAAATGAAACCAAGAGTCTGGAACAGGGCAAGGACTGAAATGGTGGGAGATACTCAGACCCCTGCACAAGGGCAAGGGAAGCAGTCATTCCACAGGGCTCCAGCCATGCCGGAAGGGGTGGGGCCGAGTGAGGTGAGAGGCTGGTCCCGCTCAGCAGGTGTCTGCCAGCCTCAGCTCACTGCCTTCCCCCAGCACTCTTCCTGGCACCAGGGAGGGAGGCTCAGAGGGTGTCCATTCAATTCACCGGCAGATGTTCCCAGGCCCCTGAAGGCACTTGAAACACAGAATGACTCAGACACAATCTCTAAGGAGCTCATCTCCACTGTCCACTACATACCAGGAACTTGGCTCTGTGCTTTAGCCCCACTGTCCCATTTAATAGCCAAACATCTTTTAATTCCATCCCCATTCTCCAGATGAGGAAAGTGTTCTGATGGTCTCCCAGCTTTGGGGAGACTGTGACCAAGAGACCTCTCTGAGGAGCTGATACGTGGGCAAAGACTTCAAAGCTCAGTAAGGTTGCAGAGCAGCTAACATTTCCTAAGGACTGCCACAGTCAGAAAACATTAACTTTCATACCAGTCCTATGAGAAAGACGATTATCAGCTCCATTTTGCAGATGAGAAAATTCAGACCAAATTAATTAAAGGATAACTGGAATCTGAACCTAAGGCCCTATGTTTTGGAAGCTCCCACCCTCCATCCCCTCTGTGTCAATGTAGAGTCCCTGTCCTAAAAAGCCAGCAGCCTTGGCAAGCCATAGTCCAGCTTCCTTCTCCTTTGTCTGCTTTAGGGCTCAAGGGCCTGGCCTGGCTTTGACATAAGTTCGCAGGGTGACCTTGAATACACTATTAGCCCCTACCTGTGAATGACAACTGCACTGCTTGGTCTGCCAAGAGGTAGAACTACGGAGCCTGTTCTCCAGAGGAAGGTGCAAACTCAGAGGTCAGCTCAGAGCCCCAGCTCTCAGAAGGATCAACCCCCTCCCCCAAGAGCTGGCTTCCCCAAGAGCTGGCTTTGGGTCTGCCGTGTGACCACAGAAAACACCATAGTCTAGCGCAGGGGACAGTGTTTGGATGAAGACACAGGGACCGGGCTCCACTTCTTCGCCCGCTCCTTTTCTCTCCCCTGGCTTCAGCCCTCTGCTGAGACCCCAGGCACAGTCAGGGCTGTGGCTCCAGCCCGGATGGCCAAGGCTACAATAAAGATCAGCCCCATGCAACCAGACAGACAATTTCCGGTCAGAACCCTGCAAATGTGTGCACGCTCAGCCACACCCATGGTCTGCCAATGCGCACGCCCCAGGCGCACCCGCATCTGCCCATGCAGATGCTCCCAGCCACACCCCCATGCATGCCAACTCTGCTCCATCTGTGCAAACATCCAGTCTGGGCACACACCTGACACACGTACTCTATCCTGAGTATGCAACAGGGGCACAGCCCTGGATAAAGCCATGTGTGCCTGGGGCCCTTGACCTTTATCCCTAAACAGCCCCAGCCCTGGCCTCACCATCTCCACCTTCCCAGAATTTTCAGGTCCCAGATGAGCCTCCTGACCTTCTAGACACCTAGGTACAGAAAGGGGGCTGACAGGGGTCATAAAGGAGAGGATTTTTCAATGCCAGGTCCTACCCAAGGGAGAAAAGTGACTGCTACTCCTACACACACCCAGGATCTGGAGAGGAAACCCCAGAAAGGCAAAGCCTGACCTCCCAGAGTCCATAAGATCATGCCACCTGAGTTGCAGAGTTTTAATTAACAAAAACACCTGACCTGTCTGCCACTCATGAGAAATCCAAATGGGACCTGTGCCATACCTCACTGTCTACCTACTTCCCAAAGTACTTTGAGACCAAGAATAACAGAAGATTTTCCTCTCTTTCCTATCCCACACCCACCATAATGAGCCCCAGGAAAGCCCCTAGACATTTTACACAGGCCCAGACAATACCATGTGATACTGATGTCTTGACCACAGGGATTTTGCTAAACTAATTTAGACTATAGTGTAACGGGTTGAAAGTTGGTCATGAAGGACCTATACTTCCAAATTGGGTCAGGTTGCAAGATACCTCAAGGTCAGGAGGGAAGGTGATACCCAGGCTCGGGACCTGCCCCTGCCTGGGGTGTGGCTAGTGGGGTTTCTTACCTCTCTGCCTTGGTTTACTACACTGACAGCAATAATCACAGCACCTGTCTGTAGGTTGCTGTGAAAATACCACAGACTGAAGTGCAGCAGTCTCCTCAGCTTGAGGACAAGCATACAGTATGTAACTCAGAAATGGTGGCCCATGGTGATAACTTGGAGAAAACCAGAAATACAGAAGCCTCCAACAGAAGGTCACAGTGTATATTAGGCTCCGCAGTAAGTCAGAGGCCCTTTCCCATCAGACCAATGGCCGCAGGTGCCAAAGGTTTACACAAAAGCCCTGGGGAGAAGGACTTAAGATTGTGAAAATGCTTTCCACTAAATGAACACTGTCTGAAAACTGGGAAAAGCCCACCATTAGTCAATCTGGCCTGTGGAGCACCTGGGGTCCAGCCCCCGGAAGCCCTATGTTGATAGTGGAGTTTGGCAATGTCAGAGGCTCCCCTGAGGCACTGGGCTCTTACTGTGGGGCTCCTGGCATGTGATGGGTCCCGGACAAACCTCAGGGGAGCACAACACCTGTGCTCCAGTCCCAGTCCCTGCCAGTGGAGACTGCTCTCCCTCTCAAGGCCTCAGTTTTCCTACCTGGAAGATGGCACAGTCAGGCTGAGAACACCTTTCTGCCTTGAGGCTTTCTGGTCTTAGGAATGGGCATTTGGGCCAGTCATAACCTGTGGCCTTCACAGGCCCAGGGGACAGCTCTACTCTGGACAGCTAGAGGAAAAGGAACAGGTTTGGTTCACTTGGCAGCAGACAGCAGTGGGATGGAATTGGGAAGTCTTTTCTCTGAGCCCTTGGCTCCCCCTGCTTGGGAGCACATGGTGGCAGGGACAGGCTGAACACCAGAAATAATCAATCCTAACAGGGCTTGGCCTAGTGAGGAGGCCCTGTTGGCTCTTGTCATAAAATGATCTTATCCCTATGAGCACCCTTGGAGGACTCCGCCCTCCTCTCCTCTCGGTTGTGTGCCCCCACCTTCTACTTCCTGTGACAACCTGCAAACTGCAGACCAACTTGCCTCCCCCACGCCCAGGCTTCTCTTCACCTCCCCAGGCTACCCGCCCCACCCCCAGCAGGCCCCAGCTGCAGGAGGCCCTGCGGAGTGTAATTCCCTGTGCCCTCCTCTCGCCCTGGGCCCATCCGGACAGATTAAGCCTTTGTCACACACACCCAGAAAAGCTCAGGGCCAGATGGGACAGGACAAGTGGTGTCAGATCATCGACCCACAGCCAGCCTGGACAAGGAAGGGCCCTGACCACAGCACCGCATATGGCTGTTGGGGGAGGACGGGGCCTAGGGTAGGGGCAGGAAGAGAGATGACAAGTACCACTGTCACCCCTGGGACCAATGAGGAGGGGGGCTGCTCAATGACCCAGCTCCCACAACCCCTCTTCCCTAATACTTTCCAGGGTCTGTCCCATCCATGCGGCTTGGGGCTTCTTTATCACCCTCACCTATGCCTACTTCCCCACCTGCTGGACACATGAGGCCCACCAGCTCCAATCACCCCGTGCCCACCACAAGGCCTGGAGGTATGATATAAATGCCTAGGGCAAGGGTTTATGGCCCAATGACCTTCACAAAAACCCACCCAGAACAAAACTACAGGATCTCTCCCAAATGGTACCAGCAGCAGTGATAACTTTAATTGGGGGGGTGTGTGTGTATGTGTGTGTGTGTGTGTGTGTGTGTGTGTGTGCGCGCGCGCACCTGTGCACACAAGCAAGCCAGTGAAGGAAGATGTCCTTTTCACCTTTCAAAGAAGGTCCCACTCAGTCCCCTCCAGGGAGGGGCCATAACTGCCCAAGAATTCCCAGTAGGATTTGTTCCTCTTCGATCAATAAAAAGCAAAATGGAAATAAAAATAATAACCGAGCCCTAGGAAGGTACCAGTGACTGGGGTAGCAGGACTTGAGGCATCTCCAGTGGCTGGCTGTGGTTGGCTGGGAGAATGACAGGTAACTAACCAGCTCTCTGGGGATCAGCAGGCCAGGTAGGCAGTGCAGGGAGCTGGGGGGTGGGGGGGTGGGGCTGTCGCAGGAGGGCACATCTGTTTTGTTTGTCATTCTCCTGGCAGCTTGGGCTGGGAGGCCTGGGTCCCCTTTCTCTGCCTCCCAGGCAGGTGTCCCTTGGGGAGGGTTTATTATTGGTCTGAGAGCCAGTGAAGAGCTTTGCAAAGTCCCTGCTGCCAGAGGGGGCGGACAGGGAGGGCCTGAAGAAGGACCTGAAGTGACTAGCTGGGCTGGCAGAACCTGGAGCCCAGACCCAGCGCCCAGTTCTGAGTGTGGCCCAGATGGGGAACGAGGGGCTCTGCCTTGACAGCTGTGCCTGTGAGGAAACAGGGTGGACAGACTGCCTCTGATGCCCCTCCCCAGGAAAGAGGCCGACCCCTCCCCCTAGAGAACCAGTGAGCAGCTGCCTGAATTCAGCCCCCCAGCTCTGGGCAGAGGTGGTTGGGGGCTGCTTCCTCAGACCCACGAGGTTGGACCTGGGCTCTGAGCTCCCCAGGAGGGATAACCAGGATTAGGGCTGGGGTGGGGCACGTCTAGGGAAGCCCTGAAGGCAGAAAGGGCACTGGCCTAGGGTAGGGGGCAGACCCTGCCAACCATCTGGTGGGTCACTGACCCAGAAAAAGCCCGAGGGGCACTAATCCAAAATGGGGAAAACCGAGGTGGGCACCAAACTGGCAGGGTGGAGAGGGCTGGAACAGGCGATGACCCATACACTCCGCATTTGGGAAAGTGGACTCCTATTCGGGCTGGGGGAGGGGTCCCTATCACATGGGTACAATGACCGAGGTCTCCTGGTTTAGGGGAGGGTACTGATTTCGGTTTGGGGAGACGGCCGCTGACCCGCGACCTGGGACACTGCCCTAGCCTCCCGCTTCGAAAAGCCGCCCGGACGCGCCCCTCTGCTCTGCCCCCTGTTCCTGTCCGGCCGGAGGCAGCAGCGGCGCAGATGGGCTGCTGGCGGCCGCAGCGGCAGCGGCGCGGTTATCAGCGCTCCTCGCAGATGGGCCACCCGCCCTCGGCGCTCGCTCGCTCGCGGCGCCCCGCTCCCCGCGGCCTGCAGCCCCGTCCCCTGGGCGCGGGGGGAGGCGCCTCCGGATCAGCGCCCCGGCTCCTACCTCCCTCCCTCCCGGCCCCTTCGCCCCGCGGGCCCGGCCCGGGCGGCCGCCAGAGGGGGAGGGGGAGGGGACAAGTGCACTTTTCGTAACGACCGAATCAATTGTGTGTGAAGAGCCCGCTCCGGCCGGGGACGGGGCGGCGCGGGGCGGGCGGGCCGGACGGGGGAGGAGCAGAGGGAGAGCGGAGAGCGGAGAGCTAGGAGGGAGGGAGGCCGGCGCGGGGCGGCCCCGCTCTTGCGCTCCGGCCGGGCGAGGCCAGGGAGGGAGAGGGGTGGGAGCAGAGAAGGGCTGGCCGGGTCGGGCAGGGCCAGGCCGGGGCGGAACGCACTAATGGAGGGTCTCGGCGACTGAAAGTTCAAAGCTCAGCAGCGCCCCGGGAGCGGCCGCCCCCCAGCCCCCACCTCTGCAGAACAATGAGGTCCCGGCGGGGGAGCCGCTGGGCCCGCGCCGCACGCCCTCTCCAGGGCGCCCCGGGCCGGAGGGGACGCCCCCACCCGGCCGCCGGCCTCCTCCCTCTCCGAGGCTGCGGTTCCCCGCCCCCTCCCCCACGCCACCCCGCCCGGACCGGGCTGCCCCGGGGACGGGGGAGGGGAGGGGATGGATAGGTCAGGCCGCCCCCGTCCCAAGGAGGGGGGAGCGCGGGGCCCGGGGGCGCCGGGCGCGCCCCACCCACCGGCGGGAGACTGCTCCTGCGCCAGGCTGCGGCTCCGGCCGCCCCTCCCAGGGCCAGCGCCGGGTGGGGTCGGGGCGACAGTGGCCGGGCTGCCCCCTCCCCTGGCTCTGGGAGGCCCCGCGGACTCCCTGTCCCGGGGCTGCCCCTGCCTCTTCACCCCCGCGGCACCACCCTCACACACACATACACACACACACACACATACACACACACATACACACACACACCACACACCACACACACACACATACACACACACACACACTCGCCGCCCAGCCGGCCCGGGGGCGGGAGTGCTAGGCGCCCGGGACAGGCAGCCCCGGGGCGGGCGGTGGGGGGGTTGAGGCTCGGGCTCCGGAGCAGCCGCCTGCTGGCTGGGGGAGGGGAGGGGAGATCAGAACATGCTGGGGAGAGCAGCCCGGGACGGCCCGCCAGCGCAGCCGAGGACCGGGCAGCGGCGCAGAGGGGGCAGGGACGCCCCAAACCCGGTGCGCTGCCGGAGCCGGCCGGCGAGCAGGGACGCGTGCGCCCCGGGTGGGCCAGACACACAGACAACCCCGGGAACACGCGTGCGGACACACACCCACACCCACCCCGCCCCCGCCCTCCCGCCCGGAGCCCCGCCGCGGGACCGGCCGGCACCCGCCGCGCGCGCACTCACCGAGCCCGTCTTGACCGGCACATACACCACTTGGCCCATCTTGGGTTCCCGGCCGCTGCCCAGGCGGAAGCCCTTGGAGCGCACCCAGAACTGGAACTTGCCTTTCTCGCCGGCCGCGGGGCCGCTGCCCGCGCCGGTCCCGCCGCCGCCCTGCAAGACCTCGGCGATCCGCTGGTATTTGCTGCGTGTCACCGTCTTGGTTTTGGCCGAGTCGCCGTAGGTGCGCAGACACCAGTCCCGGAACTGGCGGCCCAGCTCCGAGTCCCCGGGGTTGCGCTCGCGCTCCCAGCCCCCGCGCAGCAGAAGCGTCGGCTTCGGCATCCTCCCGCCGCGCCCGGCGCCCTCGGGAGCCGGCCGGCCACCGGGCAGCCCGGTGGGGGACCTGGCCGGGCCGGGACGCGCCGGGCCCGGGCTGTCCCGCGAGGTCGCTCTGGCGCGGCGGCTCGATGGGCACGGGCGGCGGCCGGACGCGCGGGGCTGCGGCGCGCTCTGTCCTGCTCGGGCGGCGGCGGCGCGGCGTTGGCGGCGGCGGCTCCGGCTCGCCTCCTGCTCCGCCTCCTCCTCCCCCCGGCCGGGATGCAGGAGCGATGGAGGCCGCTCCGGGCCCGGAGGTGCAGAGGGGGCGGGCCGCCCCGCGGGCGGCTAGAGGAGGCGGGAGGCGGGGAGCGGCCCGGGGCGCGGGGAGCGAGACCGAGCCTGGCGCAGGCGGCAGCGGTGGCTGTCAGCTTGCGCGGCTCATCCTGATCCTTCTCCGGCTCCCGCTGCCGCTGCTCTTCTTCCTCCTCCTCCTCCCGCGCCCGCCTCCACCGCGCCGCGGGATCCCACCTGTTAGAGCGGCGCAGCCTTCGCCGCCGCCCGCCCCCCTCCTCCAGCGCCCTCACGCCCGGCCCGGCCCCTGGGGGATCAGGGGCTGCGGCACCGGCATCCGCACAGTGCCCAGTCCAGAGACCACTGTCAATCTGGCCCGGCCGACCTGAAGCCATGCAGGCCACGCTGTGCCCAAACCCGGAGGTCCAACGAGAAAAAGGGTGCGGACCCCGGCCCAGCAACCGGCGTCTCGGGCTGCCCCACCCCACTGAGCCTGGACACACCAAGTGGGGGCAGGCTCCCCTCACTCTTGCAACTGATCAGACTTCTGTGTTAGCCCAGTGTCCCAGTGCAGTGTGTCCCTAGGAATCTCCAAACTCGGGCCCTACTGGACCCCCAAACTTTCTGTTCTTTGGCTTTGTCCCAAATTCCCCCACCTCTGGCCTGCCTTGCCTCTGTGAGCCCCATTGCTCTGGGCAGCCTCAGGACCCAGAACAGTCACATTGGCCCACCTTCTCAGTTGGGCCAATCCCCCTGTTCTTCAGGAGACCTTGGACACACCCACAAACCCATCCCTCTTTCTGGTCACAACGTGGACTAGAATCTCACTGAGTACACTCAGGTGGCCTCACATTCCCTTCTTACCTGGGAAGATCTGACCATGGATAGAGTTGGCCCCTTCCCTTTATGAAGTTGCCAACATAACTGAAGGTACAGGCTAATCCTACAAGATTTCTGCCTTCTTTTCTTAACAGGCTAAGAGATATTATTACCTTGTTTTCCCTATTGTGCTCTGAGGTCGACTTGCATGTTCCCAAGCCAGTCTTGAAAGCAAGCCACCACTCAGGAGCTAAAACCAGATTTTGGACCCACAGAACCATTTTCTGCCTAGGTACCCTATCCCAAAGTGTTCTGTGATGCCCTGGTACAGTTGCACAGAGGACATCCTGCTTTTAGACTCAAGGCCCTGGCTCTTGGAAAGGTGGCTTGACCTGCTCAAAGTTGTGAAGAAAGAGGAGTTTCAGCTCAGTACTCTCCGGCACATGCTGTGATATCTGCCCCTATCACCCACTGGGAGGGAGTCCCACACTGCACATACCCAGCTCTCTTCCTCCCAGGTGACAGGGAACCCCAGATGCTCAGGGCCTATAGCTGACTCATCCTTATAATTCCATGCGTTAGCACAACACCTGGTGCACAGTAGGTGCCAATAAGTGCTGGGAGAACTTAAGAGGTCTTCCAAGTCCCAACCTCTCTCTGCATTTCACATAGGAGATTATTTTTAGATAAGTTACATTTCCATGTTACTTTATATATACTGACAACTCCATAGTCATTTTCTTCTTCACCCTCCAAGGGCTCTTTCTGGATCCATACTGGAATGCCCATTTTAAAGAGGTGGCTACTGGGGCTCCGAGAGGAGGGAGAAGCTATTGACCAAAGACCACCAGTCCTGAGAATGCAGAGGCTTCTGCATGATTTGGAAGCAAATCTGACTTTTCTAATGTGCCCCTAGATAGCCCTCCTGTGACTCCCTCTCTGACAGCAAGATACTCTAGCCTGGTTATCAATTTTGGACTGAGTTCTGATATGGCAGAATGCACAGGGTGTATAGTGACAAGAATGTAGCCTTTGGGTAGAGCCAAACAGACTGGGCCTTGAACCCTGATGACAATTTGCCCTGGCATTCTTCACACTCACAAGTCTCACTTGGCTGCTTCCCAAATGAATGAATCCATCAGACCACCTTTAACTGGGTGACCTCATGTGGGTCACCAAACCCCAATTTTATCATCTGTAAATAGGATGTCATGAATATAAAGATTCTGGAGTATAATACATGTGAGAATATCTGACATACCACAGGTACCCAGTAAATGTGATTCTCACCTGTAATCCTTGAACTTGAGAGGTTGAAGCAGGAGGATTCCTGTGAGTTCCAAAACAGCCTGGACTACATAGTAAATTCAAGGTCAACCTGAACTACACATAGCAAGACTCTTATTTCCACACACACACACACACACACACACACACACACACACATGTTTTCTTTTTCCTAGGGCTTCAAAGTATTCAAGGAATAAGATGAACATTGCTGATACTTTCTGTTTTTTTTCTTTCAGCAAATGTTTGTTAAACAGCCATTATGCAACAGGTGCTGGGGAATGGTCATGAGACCCTAGGGTCTCTATCCTGCTAGAGTTGGCCATTGGGTGGGGGAAGATGGCATTGGGCAAACCTGCTGTCAGTGATCACAGTTCAGAGAAAAGCCCCAATGCAAACAGGGATCTGTGATGGCCAATGCTGCATGCAAGGGGCTGCTTTAGGGGAATTCTGAGAAACTCCTCTGAGGAGGTAGCACTGGAGCAGCGGATTAAATGGTGGATGCCAAGGGGCTTGCCATACGATGCTTTAAGCAATGAGCACTGCAGGCTGAGGACTAGCAAGGGTCTGAGCCCTGAGGTGGGAAGGTGATAGCATTTCCCAGAACTGGAAAGAGACCATGTGGTTAGACAGGAGGGTGGGGAGGGCTTGGGAGTCCACGGGGGAAACTGGGTCGCATTGTGAGTGCTATGGAAGCCGCTGGGAAACACAGGAATAGAAAGGAAGTGCGGGGTGGAGGGCAGCTACAGGGGGCCATCAGCTGTAACCCAAGGGCTTGAGGGCTGAGGCCCAAGTTTCTCCACCCAGGGTCGACTCATTCTGTACCAAGCACAGCCCAGCCTCTTGTCCCCGGAGGTACTGAGAGGAGTGGAAGAGGTTGAGCAGAGACAGAATAGCTCTGCAGGGCACCCCCTCTTCTGAGGCACCTGATCTCCAGGTACCTGCCTTGTCTGTGTCAGTGGGGTCCTGCCCAGAGCAGGGGATGGGTAAGTTTCCCATGGCACCCAGCCCGTGTGTGTGTGTGTGTGTGTGTGTGTGTGTGTGTGTGTGTGTGTGTAGGGGTAGTCATGGTCCTGGGATGCAACAACTGCTCTCCTCTTCCCTTTCTAGACCTTGGCAAAGGGACAAAGTAGGCTGCCCTGAACTGAGGGCCGGAAGATGCCATTTGGTTTTGTCTTTTATTCTTCATCCACAGCCAGACATGGTGGCACACGCTTGTAATCCCAGCACTCAGGAGGCTGAGGCAGGAGGATCATTCATTGTGAGTTCAAGACCAGCCTAGGCTACAAAGTAGCACAAGGCCAGCCGGAACTGAATAGCAAGACTTTGTTTCAGAAATTTAAAAAAAAAGTTTTAATTCCTCATCCACATGTCCAAGGGAAGCCAGAGACCAAAACTGGGGAGCTTGTGGCCGTTTCTAAGGCTACCTAGAATGTGCTGGACCACAGAGTTTGCGTGGGCAAACTGAGTCTCACAGAAGGCATCAGGCTCAGGGCCACCAGGCAGAGCTGGCACCTGACCTTTGCTTGTTCTGACCCATATCTCCTGCTTTTTGCTGAGTTCTGCCAGGCCAGATGTTTACAGTTCAGTGATGTATCGTCTGTCCACAGCACATTCTAGCTCAGGAATGGAGTAACTCAGGCCCCAGAACCTTCCACCAAGGCTGACAAGAGTGGGGTTGGTGGGCAATCTCATACCAGGGCTCAAGGGGGTGTTTCATGATGCCAGAGCCAATGCCCCTTTCGTCATGAGCTTCCATCAGACCACCTGTGATTGCCATCCCTGTATCCCAAAGCACCTGCTCCTGTCCAGCCACCAGGCTGCTATTGACAGCATTCAGTAAGGCGTCCTGCCCTTTCGGGCTGGTCCTTCACAGAGCCCTGGGCCTTCCCCTTCCTGCGACTGCATGATCACAGGCACGATTGTCTGTTTCTCTATTCCTACCACTGCCCAACCCAGGGGCTGTAGTTTAACAGATAACTAGTGAATAAGAGGATGAATGGATAAAAGAATGAATGAGACAACAATATGCATTATATTAATTATTGTAGCTGTCCTACTAACATGTTTTGAAATTGTCTCATTATTTCTTATTAAAAGTAATAAAATTATTTTAAAAATTGAGCAAAATTTAAAAAGAATGAATGAATGAATGAACGAATGAACAAACGAACCATCAAGGTCTGAAGTCTGTAGCATTCACCACCACACTGCACTGTGTGCCCCAGCAGCAGGCCGTCAGCCTCTTCACTGTGCTCCTCTCCCAGGCTCGGCCACTGGATTTGAGTTCCTGCGTCTAAGGCTCACTTTTCTGTGCCAGTAAAATGGGGATATTGATAATGATCTCCACCTCACAGGCTACTGTGAGAGTAAGCACTTAATAAATATCAGCTCTTAGTATCACTATGTCAGTCTGCTAGTCATTCAGACATTTGGTGCAGCATCTTCTGTATGTCAAATGCCACCTTTGGCATGGGAATATAGAATGAGGTAGAAGTGGACCAGACTTTTTTTTTTTTTGAGACAAGGTCTTACTGTGCAATTCAGGCTGGCCTCAAACTTTCAGCCACCCTCCTGCCTCAGTCTCCCAAATGCTGGTATTATCAGCATGTGCCACTATGCCCTGGATGACCTTTAGAATATCACGACCAAGTGATGAGAATTAAAGCCAAAAAGGTGTCAGGACAGGGAGCTCAGGTAAGTGACTCTGGAAAATCCTGCCTTAGAGTTCCTCAGACAGGAAGGTGGAGGCTCTGAAGACGTGGAAAAGGAAAGAAAGGGCTCACTGCTACAATGCCCACACCAATGCCGTGGCACACAGAAGCAAATGGGAAAGTTCAGCCCATCCTGCAGTTTGAACCCCCATGGTGAAGTCCATAACAAAGAAGAAGGGGATGGGGAGATAACTCCGTGGCACAAGTGCCTGCCTGGCAAATGCAAGGAGGAGGAGAAG